>CAUYLG010048883.1:0-76999 GCA_963573385.1 Cacajao melanocephalus
GTGCTGGAATAAACATACGTGTGCATGTGTCTTAATAGTAGAATGAGATATAATACTATTCTTAATCACTACTTGGAGTGTGTTGCTTCCAATAATGGTAAAGATAATGAGACAACAACAATGCCTTATGTGTACATGGAAAGGAAGAGTACCTTTTCCTAGACAGCTTTCCACTCAATTCAAGAGTTCTAGTTTGTTTCTCCCTGGTAACTTCCCTTTACAATGGTGCTTTTGGCTTTTGAAGATCCAGAAGCAACAAGAGGAGGAAAAGGTCAATGGCTAGAGGAAGAACTTTGGGTAATGCTTAAGAGAAATGTTAAGCAGCTTGCAGAGAAGGAAAGAAAATGTGATTTTACAGTTCTTGAGTTAAAACTTATTTAGGATTTACCATATGCCAGGCACTATTCTAAGCACCTCTCTTGTATTTCCCTTCATTTTAATCCTCCCAACAATCCTGTGAGGTAGTTCTATCTCAGAGTAATCCTATTTTACCCACATTAAGTAACTTGTTCAAAGTGATCCAGCTAGAAAATGGCACAACCGGGATTTACACCCAGGCATTCTGGGTCTAGTGCCAACCCTCACCACAGTGCTAAGACATTGTGTATCAACTAGTCCTTCACTCAGAGAAATGTAAGAAGGGAACTCATGTTGCTTTTAGGTTAGTTTTTGCTTGCTGAACCATGTGTATTTGACCTCCTCTGAGCCTCTTGCCTGAAGCCCTCAGTAGGTTTATCTAAGCAGGTGGGATTGAAACCCTTAAGTTATCAATTTGACTTCACAACATAAGACCACATCCTCCTCCCGACTGCATGCACGCCACCGCAATCATATGTGTTCAACTCAGTCACAAGCATCTCCATTAACATATATTAAGATTATATGTGCTGAGCTTTAAAATAAAATGGAACCACTTTGAACCCTTTAGGCAAACAGAACACCAGAAATCTCCATTCACCCTCCATTCTAGCCAGGGATTTGAGGTTCCCCTAATGGCAAAATGTTTGAACACCCAGCCAACCACTAGTTTTTCAGTCAGTGTATATAGACTTTTCTTTTGTTCATTTCTTTAATCTAGAGCAATCATTGTTCAACTCTAGCATGTAAAAGAATTGCTGTAGATCACTGAATGCACTAAACAAAAGGGTATCCTCTGAGCATGATGGGCAAGGAGGACTCTGCCTCCCCTGCGGATGCCAGGTGAGAGCATCCCGTTGAGAGCACTAGGTGAGTTGACTCAGTGACACACAATGCTTTGAGGCTTTTGAAGTGCCTCCACCACCTCCTTCACCAGTTACAGCCAACTCTGGGAGCTCATCAGTCCAGGTCCTGGCCCCAGGAGGCATGTGAAAGTAAATTAAAATGGAGACCAGGCCTGAAGAATCCCTGAGCCGACCAAGCCCGATAGGCCTCATCATTGAGCTTAACCCCCTCGATTTGCAAACATGTGCAAAAATTAACTTGAGCTATTTTTCTTGTAAATGCCTATATTAAAGAAAAACAGAGCTTAAGCTTAACCAATCAGAAGCAGCCAAAACACTTATCATTATATAACTAGGGGCCTTCCAGCAACATAGATCAAACAAGGCAGCTGTATTACTATAACCAATCAAATATTCACTTTGCTTTACTTCCACGTTTATCCTATAAAAACTTCCCTCTTGGGAGGCCAAGGAGGGTGGATCACCTGAGGTCAAGAGTTTGAGACCCACCTGGCTAACATGGTGAAACCTCGTTTCTACTAAAAATACAAAAAATTAGCCAGGTGTGGTGGCGCGCACCTGTAATCCCAGCAACTCAGGATGCTGAAGCAGGAGGATCACTTGAACCCAGGAGGTGGAGGTTGCAGTGAGCTATTAGGTCATTGCACTCCAGCTTGGGCAACAAGAGCAAAACTCCGTCTCAAAAAACAAAAAACAGAAAAACAGAAAAACCCTCTCTCTTGGCGCTTCCTAGCCACTTCCAATTTGGAACTACTAGATTCATGATTCACTGTTTGCACAACTAAACTCCTTCAAAAGGTATTGTGCCTCAGTTTGCCTTTTTAGCAGGTGTCATATTTATAGCCCCATTTCATTGATGATGACTGTAGCACTAGAAAGAGCCTCATCTGAAGTCAAAATGTGCTGGACTCTAAAAAGAGCCTGAAAACTGCCCTGAAATCCAGTTGTTTCACATACAGTAGCATCTTTTATCATCATCCGACTTTAACCATGAAAGGGTCAAATGGCTTCTAGAAGCCATTGAACACAGCAGCCTGATGATGTAACAATTTTTTTTAAAGAAATACAAATAAGTTCAGCTGAAATGTCTACAAAATATCCAACTAAATCAATAGCAGATAGGATTTTCTGCTTCTAAAAGACAATGCCTTCTAGAATATCATCACATTCCATCACTAAATATTTTATTTAATCAAAGTTTGTCAGTGTAGACTTTCTGCCAGATCCTCAGGGTGAATTCTAATTACACAGTGTAATGGGTATTTACAGAGCATGACCTTTCTAGAGACTGCTTGCCTGGCTTTGTATCCTTGCCCAACAAACCACTAGCTTTGTGTCCATGGGCACGTTTACTTCATCTCTCTGTGCATCAGATTTCCCATCTCTAAAATGGGAACAATGGTGGAATCCACCTCTTGAGGTTGTCTTGAGTATTAAATCAGTTAATCCATGCAAAGTACTTAGAACAGTGCCTGGCACACACGAAGAGTTTAATCAATACTATCTCCTATAGTATCAAAGGGGAAAATGCCTCAATCAAGATGAGAGTCATTGAACAAGATACGAGTTTGTCTTCAAAATGAATAAAATCAATTCAGTGGTATGCAGTGGACCAAGGATGGAGTTTTAGAGTTAGACAAACTTGAGTTTTCAAGTCATCTATGTAACTTCTAGAGGTTTAATGAATGGCAACTACATGAGGCAGCACAATAGTCGGATGTGTGACCTTCAGAGCCAGTTCTGGATTCCAATCCTCTGCCGCTTAATACCTATGTGATTATGGAAAAGACATTTACACTTTCTGTACCTCAGTTTCCTCCTCTGAAATAATGGAACAATAAAGGCTGTGGGAGTTGTAGTGAGGGTTAAATGAGATGTGTGTATCATTCCTGATAGGTAATCAACACTCAATAAATTGTAACAATCCTGCTATCTGTCTCTTCCAAATCACCTAGGTAGTGGCTACCTCCAAAGTCAGATCTCATGAGAAAGACAATTGTATTAAGTGTTCTCAAATACATGTAACGTAAAATGTGCTACCTTAGCCATTTTTATGTGTACAGTTCAGTGGTGTTAAGTCATTCCCATTCTTGTGCAGGCCATGCAACCATCCACCTTTAGAATTTTTCATCTTGGAGAACTGAGATTTCTACCCACTAAACAAGAGCACCCCATGGCCCTTCCCCCAGCCACTGAAAAAAACACCATTCTATTTTCTGTCTTTATAAATGTGTCTACTCTAGGTACCTTATCTAAGCAGACTCATACACTATCTGGGTTTTTGTGACTTATTTCACTTAGCATAATATCCTCAAGGTTCATCCATGTTGTAGCATGCATCAGAATTTCTTTCCTTCCTAAAGCTGAGTAATATTTTGTTGTGTGTCTATATCACGTTTTGTTTATCCATTCTTCTGTCAATGTACACTTGGGTTGCTTTTGTGTTTTAGCTATTGTGAACAGTGCTGTCATAAAGATGGGTATGTAAATATCTGTTCAAGACTCTTATATCAATTATTTTGGGTATATACCCAGAAGCGGAATTTCTGGATCCTATGGTAGCTCTACTTTTCATTTCTTGAGGACCTACCATGCTGTTTTCCACAGCAGCTGCACCATTTTGCAATTCTACTAACAGAGCACAAGGGGCCAATCTCTCTGTATCTTTGTCAACACTTGTTATTATCTGGAGTTCTTTGGTAGTAGCATCCTTAAGGGTGTGAGCTAATGTCTCCTTATAGTTTTGATTTGCATTTCTCAAATGATTAATGATGTTAAGCATTTTCGTGTGTGCTTAATGGTCATTCATAAATCTTCTTTGGAGAAATGTCTATTCAAGTCCTTTGCCCAATTTTTAGTTAGGTTGTTTTTTCTTGCTGTTGTTGAGTTGTAGAAAAAGACATTTTTAAAAGATATTTCAGATACTTATTTTGTGAAAAAAATATTTTTTTCTTTATTCCTCAGAAAAATAAAGGGAACGTTCTTAATGGAGAGAAAAATAGGGACTATGAGGTTATCTTGTGATAGGGTACATATTTCCCTAGGAATGGCTTACACAGAGGCCTCAGGTAAGGGAGTACAGGGAAGGCCTGCACCTCTTTCAGTGTAGCTCTAGCCCCAGTCCTAGCACCCTAAGCCTGTAGGGCAGACAAGAGCACTTCTGCCTCTTGAGGCCTGGCATCTTAGGGTGTCCACTCAGGCCCCATTAAAAGTGATCACCCTAAAGTAAAAACAGCCAGTGTCTTTGTTAATTTTTGTGCTGCTCTAATAAAATACAACAGACAGGGTATGTTATACACAATAGAAATGTATTCCTCACAGTTCTGGAGGCTATGAAGTTGAAGAACAAGGCCCTGGCAAGTCACGTCTGGTGAGGGCTGCCATCTGCTTCGAGATGGTACCTTAGATGTTGTGTCTTCACGTGGCAGAAAGTGGAAGGGCAAAAAGGGCCTGGGTTAGTTTCCTAATGCAATCATAAGGGCAGAGCCCTCAAGCCTTATTAGTCACTTCCCAAAAGGGCTTACTTCTTAATGGGGATTAAGTTTCAACAAGAATTTTGGAGAAGACACACTCAAACCATAGCAGCGATTCTCAGAAGGAGACAAATACGTCATGATTCCACTTATATATCTAAAATAGTCAAACTCATAGGAACAGAGAGAAGAATGGTGGTTGCCAGGGGCTGGAGGAGAGGGCAATGTAGAGTTGCTGTTCAATAGTTACAAAGTTCCAGCCATGCAAGATGAATACCTTCCAGAAATCTGCTGCACGGCATCGTCCCTGCAGTTAACCACACTATGTTGTGCACTTAGAACCATGCTCAGCGGGTAGATCTCATGTGAAGCATTCTCACCATAATAGTAATAACAATAACATGGCTACCACTGGGGTTCTGGTACCTAGAATGGCAGCTGGTTTCTGGGTGACTTCAATGGAAAAGCATGCTTCATGGGTGACTGGACACTGCTTCCCGAGCTTCCTTCCCCAGGCCACATCCACTCTACAACTTGAAGCGCTGATACTTCACACAACATCCTATCACCTGAGTGAGCCCTGACACCCTCCCCTCTGAGTGTCCGATCACTCCTCAGTGAAGACTGAGCTGCCTCTCCAAATGCAACACTAAAATCCTGCTTTGCCTGCCTGGTTCAACTCTGAGTAAGAGGTCAGGAGAAGCAGAAGACAGTTTTTACTGGAACCTGAAAACTTTAGTTCCTTGGGTGCTTTTGCGGCCTGTACCGGTGTCCCAAAACCCAACGCCTCCCTGGCACCATCTCCTGCCTCCATCCTTTGGGAACGGCTGGATCTTCCTACTTTGCCTTACCAGTTGGGTAACGTTGAATTCCCTGCCTTTGGCTTTTTTCACTTAACATTACTTTTTTTTTTTGTCTTTTTGTTTTTATCGTTTTTGTGGAGAACGGGGTCTCGCGATATTGCCCAGGCAGGTCTCGAACTCCTGGGCTCAAGCTATCCTCCTGTCTCTGCCTCCGTAAGAGCTGGGATTACAGGCGTGAGCCACAGCGCCCGGCCACTTAACATTATTTAATTCTACTTTTACCCACAGCCTTCAGCCCTTAATTCAATGTCTATTTACTCAACCACAGGCTGGGTGAACTTGATAGGAAACAGAAAGGAAGGCCAGAATGTGAAGGGATAAAAACCAATGGATACTTTTGGTCCCCTTGATGAGGATATGAGGCTGGGAGCCATCAAATGTTTATCAGGAACCTGTGAAAATAACATTCCTGTGGTAATTCCTCCTAATATGCAGTGAACTGAGAACATTTCAGGCATTTTATTTTCATGTCTGCTCTAATAATTGAAAACAATTTTAAAAAGCAAAATATCAGGGCCAAAATATTTCAAAGAGGTATTTTTCTTTCACTTCTAGCTTGGAAGTAAATTGTTACTTTCTAAGCAAGCAAACAAAGGGGCTTTTATGCATATCTGATTAGCTCATTTCCTTTGATTTTGGCAAGTGATGTCATTTAGGCCCAGCTGTTGGTATGCTGCAAATGATTTCCCTTCCTCATGTTTCAGCGACTCATTTCTGCCCCTAATGGAATTACTTTGACTAGAACCCAGCATTTTTCATGGTTCACCTCTCCTATCAGCTGATACCTAGGACTCCTTGAGGAAAGAACGAGGAAAGGCCACAAAGGCATTTAAATGCCTAGCAAGCAATAATTTCACTTAGACTCTTATCAAGCAGTTGTCTTTTTGAGGTCTGTTTCCAATGCCTTAGCTCCTCAATTCATCCAGTAAAATAACAACGAGAGTCTGAGGTAGATGAAAGGGTCTAAATTAAAGGGCCCCGGGTTTTCAGGAGCATGCCTGGCTTGCCCCATTCTGTCCCATGTGCTTACAGCAGAGCTGATATATTAACTTAACAGGGAAGGTAGCAGAGCCCTAGAAAGAACAAGTTGGCACACATGAGTGGTCCCTTTCAGTTCTCCAGAATCAAGTCCACATCTGAATGCCACACCTTGCTAGCTAAGTGTCTGGGCATCTCTATACCCCAGTTTCTTACTGGTAAAAAGAAGGTACTAAAAGTAAGCACAGATAGTAGGAGAGGCTGTGAGTATGTGGGAATCAGGGGTATATGAGAAATCTCTGCACATTTGCTCAGTTTTTCAGTGAACCGAAAGGTTCTCTAAAAAATAAAATCTACCTTTAAAAAAAAAGCAACAGAAGGACAGAGGGTTGCTGTGAAAACAGGCCCTCAAAGTGCTCAGAACCCTGTGTAGCATAGACATCATTATGTGCTGCTTCTAAACTGGTTATTAGGTGTTGGCTCAGGGAGTTATCTGCTAGGTCAGTGCTTTTCAGCCTTGACATTTGGGCCATTTAATTTTGTTGGGAATGGGGATGTCTTGTGAACTGTAGGATGCTTAGCAGTATCCTAGCATCCCTGGTCTCTCTACTCACTAGATGCCAGTAGCAACTCCAACACCCTCCCAACCGGTAGTGAAAACTAAAGATATCTCCAGACGTTGCTAAATGTCTCCTGAGGGGTACAATTGCCGTTGGTTGACAATCGCTGTGCTAGGTTAAAAGAAAAACAATAATCAGTACATTCAATGGCTCTACTGAATAGAAACACTTCATGGTCTAGGCGAAACTCTCTTTTTGAGAATTTTGTTTCTCTAATTGTCAAGCCCTTCTTACATCTGCTCAGACTGATCTCACAGCACACCTGGCTCACCTCAGCCCTGCCCCTGATCTCCCATATCTGGATGCCCTGCCTTCCCTCTTCCTTTCTTTTCCTGTCTGAACCCTTCGTGGCTTCAGCCTCCACCTCCTTCATTACTTCTTGAATCCTTCAAGCCTTCAGAGTCATCTGTCTTCCCAGATTCTTAGTCTGCCACTCCATATAGCACCTCATTTTGCCTTGGCCCCTGAGAGGATTGCTTGAGAGACTAGTGGTTTTTGAACAGGAAAAGGTGATACAAATCACGTAACCCAGCAGCCTCTAGGAGCAGATGAGGACATTTGGGTGCAGGAAGGCTACAGACCTCGTGCAAAGTCACAGTGCTGGTGACATGGAGCCGGAATTATAACCTCTGCTTGGCAGCCATTTCCCTGAAGTGGATGCTCCTGGGAGTTGGTCCCTGTGTCCAGCCTTGTCTTCATACAAAAATTATGGCTCTGTATTTAGACATGTTGGCCAGTGCAGACTCATCAGTGGTTCAGAGATATCCAAAATCTTCTGGTCTTCTCATAGTGCTGAGTCTAAGACATTTATCTTTCTTGCATCTCCTGCTTACACTAAACCTCCATGTAAGCTTACTAGCCAGAGAAGTGATTGTAAGCAGTTCTCCCACTTGAGCTTGCATTAGAATCACCTGGAGGGCTTTTTGAACCATAGAAAGCTGGGCTCCATCCCTGGAGTTTCTGATTCTGTGAGGGTGGGGTGGGTCTGGGCCTTTGCATTCCCAGGTGATGCTGATACTGCTAACTTTGAGATCTTACTGGGAAAGCCTGCCAGAGAGTGGTTAAAAGCCAGAAGAGCCTGGAAGAGCCCGGACTTCAAAACTGGAAAACCCTGAGTTTGAGCTCCTGTTTCACCACCTCGGGGGAGTGATTCAACTTCGGTAAGTTTCAATTTTCTCATTTTTACTTAAAGATAATAATAATTGGAAATGCTCATTATGATGTATTGTCACATATAATATCTTCAGTTTTTGCCACTTACCAACTTGCAGCATGTGTCCTGACCAGAGGAATAAAGAGGTCAATTTCCTTTCATTTTTTTAAGCTAGTGGCTTAAGAGGAACTAGCAAGTCAGTGAGGCTCAGGGAATGTGTTTAATTTGGCATGACTCTGCAAAAACCGTTTTATGTATTAGCCATTTCTATAAAATGGATCAAATAGCTCTTTTCCACTTGCCCCCAAAGTCCCCCGGACCTGTTGGACAGGTAAGAGGTTAGTAATGAGTACTTTGAATATAATTAATGATATGACACTGCTATAAAAGTTCATTCCTGACTTGCCTCTTTCAGTAACGGTCCTCCTCCAGAAGAGGAGTTCTTCTCTTGCCTTTGTGTTTTTCCAAACCTGCATAGCTTACCTTCCAAACAGGCACTTTTCTCCTCACTATAGCCCAAGTAAATATCTCCCTTTTCTGGTGCATCTCTATTGCCTAATTGCTACTTAACTGTAAACACCTTGCTTGAGCCGTACCTGCCTAAGGAGTGCTGCCTCCATGTCTCTTCTTTCTGATTAAACATTTTTTGAGGAAATGAACTATGCTTTCCAGTTCTTTGGAATTCCCCCTGAGTGCCTGGGATCAGTCAATAGACAAATGTTGATTAAGTGTATATTTCTTAGTTTGCATAGAATTTCAAAGCTTTGAACAGGACAAGGGAAAATAATTTCCTGTGCCTTCATATATAAGATAAAGATCTCTTCATTTTTTAGGTCATTGGTGCTTGTGTACTATGGGTTGGTCATGGCAGACTCCTAACTGCTCAAGTTGACCACCTACACAAGGGTAACTCCCAGGGTGAATCTATATGCTACACTTTCCTCTGGTATTATATTAACACATATTTTTGGGGAGATCACAGTCTCAGGAAAATGAAACATGTCTGGCTTTTCATTGTCATATCACTTTGTGACCAAAATGATAAAAGCATATGCTGAGCAGGCTACCCAGATTTCTCAAGTTAAATGGATGAACATTAAACTCCTAAAATAATAAAACTCCTGGAGTAATGGGAAGTGGAGCAGAAGAGAGGGAGTTGAGAGGGCTTCTATTCCTATGTTACTCATTTGTGTCCTACTAAAGTGTAGCCATAAAATATAATGGGTCAGTTGAGGTACATGTGGTTTAACTTGCATTCCCTCTCCTTTCCAAAACATGCCTTATTTTAATAGGACAGGGATTCTACCAAAGATAGGTTTCCCTGGGGAGCAGTTAAGGAATGACCACAGTGGCCCATGGCGCATCCATGAAGTCTAAAACCTTGCAGTATTCTGAATGGGATTCCCTGTTGTTTTCTTGTTTCTTTTTTGCTAGTATTTATCCCTTTGGGAAAACGATTCCACCTCCTAGAATTCAATTTCCAGCCTCCTCTTTATCGCCACACCCTCAAAGAGGACTTGTTATACTGATTCCATTTCACTATCAGTAGTGAAAGATGAGTCTAATCACCAAGGGGTGGGGTCCCCCAAAGGCAGCTGGATGGAAGTAGTGGGACTTGGAAGAGACAGCTTGACTTTCTTAGGATGCCCTTTAGTCTTTCATTTGGATCAGTAGCTCTTGACTGCGGGTCATGACACACACTTGCACACAGTATCACAAATAATGTGTTACTAAGCACACAGTACGGCACTGGTAAGTGATTTACTCACTTTAAAAGGAAAGTGAGATCAGAGACTCCTGGACAAAAGTCACTCTCATGTATTTCAATATGCTTTCTGTTGTCCCTACATATGCTGATGGGAGTGAAAGTTGAATGATGAGAGTTGAAAGCAATTTTCAAAGATTGAGAAACATAGTATCTGGTAAGAGTATTCCATCCTCTGGCCCAATGAGTATAGTGTATTGAACAAGACCTAGGCCTGGAGAATTCCTGTTCTGCCACTTACCAGCTATGTGAACTCAGGCAAAGCTATTTAACTTTGAAGAATCTTGGATTTCCCACCTGAAAATTAGGAAAATAATATAATCTAGCTCAGAGAATTAAGAGGATTAAGTGAAACTAAGAGAATTGAGGATTAAGTGAACTTATTACTGTGCATATCAGGAATCTTTGTGTGCCCACCCTGTGGTTCAACTAGCAGTCTCAATACTGAGTTTTACTGTCCTAGATTGTAAGCTCCTTGAAGGCAGAAACCACATTTCACTCATGTTTGTATTTTCTGTGCCCTCCTGATGTGCCCAATATATGATTTAAAAAAAAATACTCATTGAATACTTGTTGAATGATTTTACAGTTTCCATCTTTGCTGATTATATAATATAAATGTTGCAAACGAATTTTAAAAGCAAGTTTCTACCATACTTTCGGAGACGCAGATTGAGACCAGGAACATAGTTCCCAAGTTCCCAGACGATAGCGTTATTTGTACTCAAACTCCTCATGTAGAAAGAAGGAAAATTTCGAGTTGTTTGTTGTCTTGATGGTTTAAACTTTATTTCCAGGGTAGTGGTTGATTAACTCTCAAATCAGATCATGTGTCTAGTGTCCAGTAATGGGCAGTATCTGATGTGTGAATGAATTTAATTGTGGGCCCAGATGTTACTTTCAGGAGCAATTTGCCTGTGATTTGAGGAGGTGGTCCCGCACAGATAAATTAGAAGGGAGAAAATTATAATGATGTGTTCAAAACAGTCACAGCCAGGGGAAAGAGTAGCTGAACTATTTCTGCCAGAGAAGCAGAATGTTGTATGGAATTGAGAAGAAAAGCATATACCGTGTGTGCTTCCTTTTCTAAACATCTGTGTTAGCCAGACCCCCACCTCTCAGGACATCAGGAAAGAACCAATATGAATCATTCAAGAAGGAAGTGATTGTGTTCTATCTTAAGTGGAAAAACTTTGAAGTTAAGGTCGTCTTCATATTTGCCCATGCAAATCTGAAAACTAAAAATGTTAAGTTGTTACACAGCAGACATATTTGATTCTTGTTTTTGTTACTTTATGATGATGACAATAATGTTGTGATTGACATAAATTTCTGTAAACAGTAAAACAAGTAAGAAGCTTTCAATAAAGCTTATGCAATAGGATAGACCAAGGTGGCTATACTTTACCTACTGCTTGGTCCAGGGCTCAAATGATGTCACCAGGTTCTGTTTCTCTCTCTCTCCATTTTCCAGTGACCTGTCCCTTGATGCTGCCTCCCTTGTCAGGCTCCACATACTCACGGAATGGTGGCAGCAGTCCCAGATTCTACATTCTTTCTGATTCACTTCTCAGAGGAAAAACATAGTGGTTCCTATGTTTTTCAGGATTCCTAGCCAAAGTCTCTTTGGGTAATTGCCCTGATTAGGTAATTGACCCCTCTCCAAGCCAGTCACCATGGTCAGGGGTGGAGATGTAACCCAGTGATGAGTTAAGCCTGGTATACATGCTTCGTTTCAGAAGTTCATGGATAGGAGTTGCCAACACAGATATCCATGATCAATAATAATACCTAGTACTGTTGCCATGTATGAAAAGCTATGTGCCAGATATTACCTTATTATATCCCTATAGCCTGTCATTAATTTATTCAGAGATCATATTGAGGTCCTACCGTGATGAGAAAAACAAAACAAAGCATGGTCTTTACTCACAGTTTAGAAACAGAACATAGTATGAGGTAAGTGTTACTATCTACATTTTACAGATGGGGCAACTGAGGCTTCCTGATGTTATTTCAGTCTCCTATAGTATTACATTTATTTTAACTTTTATTATAAGGCCAGGGGTGCAGGTTCAGGCTTGTTATATAGGTCAAGTTGTGTCATGGGGGTTTGTTGTACACATCATTTCATCATCCAGGTATTAAGCCTAGTACCCATTAGTTATTTTTCCTGATCCTCTCCTTCCTCCCACCTTCCACCCTCTAGTAGGCCTCAGTGGATGTTATTCCCCTCTAGTGTCTATGTATTCTCGTCATTCAGCTCCCACTTAAAAGTGAGAACACGTGGTATATGGTGTTCCATTCCTTGTTAGTTTGCTAAGGACAATGGCCCCCAGCTCCATCCATGTCCCTGCAAAGGACATGACCTTGTTCTTTTTTATAGCTGCATAGTATTCCATGTTTATATGTACCACATTTTTTTATCCAGTCTACTACTGCTGGGCATTTAGGTTGATTCCATGTTTTTGCTATTGTGAATAGTGCTGCAATGAACATACACATGCATGTGTCTTCATAATATAAAAATTTATGTTCCTTTGGGTATATGCCCAGCCATGGAATTGCTGGGTTGAATGGTATTTCTGTTTTTAGGTCTTTGAGAAATTGCCACACTGTTTTTCACAACAACATTACAATTACAGATGACCCTTGAACAATGCAGGAATTAGGGATGCTGACCCCAGTGTGCTCAAAAACTCATATATAACTTTTGACTCCCCTAAAACTTAACTACTAATAGCCTACTGTTGACCAGAAGCCTTACTGATAACATAAACAGTTGATTAATGAATATTTGGATGTTATGTGTATGATGTGCTGTATTCTTACGAAAGTAAACTAGAGAAAAGACACTATAATTGAGAAAATCAAAAGGAAGAGAAAACATATTTACTGTTCATTAAGTGCAAGTGGATCACATAAAGGTCTTCATCCTCCTCATCTTCACATTGAGTAGGCTGAGAAGGAGGAAGATGAGAGGGAGTTGGTCTTGCTGTCTCAGAGGTGGCAGAGGTAGAAGAAAATCTGCATGTGAGCAGACCTGTGCAATCCAAACCACGTGGCTCAAGGATCACCTGTATGAAGTGACCAACAAAGACCCAAATCTAAATCTCAGTTGCCATGGCCTGACTTACTGCTCCTTAGAACTTACTACACTACCTTAGCTTCTACACTGGCCAAAAAAAAAAAAGTCTCGCTTTAGGGAATCATCTGCCCTGGACCAGTAGATGTTTATCTGTGACCAAGAACCCCCCTTATGAAGATTATCTCATAATAAAGAAAAGTGGAACTGCATAGATATCTTCCCACTCCACCCCATACTGATGAGTCAATATTAAATTATTTCGAACTCTTAGTGATAAATAACCACAAACTGACCAACTAATTTTTGTGAATGAATAATGCAAGTACTTTCATTCAACATTATTTTTCCTTGGTGCTTTATAAAGAACACCCAATCTAGTCTAGATATTTGGTTCTGTGAGAGCATCTTTGCAGCTCCGTTGACAAGATCAGCATCGTCAATCCTATATGGCTTCCAAGAGTAGAACAGTCCATCTTATTCTACCTATATGGAAACCAAAGCTCAGAGACATTGACAGGCCAGCAATTTCCATGGAAAGCTCTTTCTTTCCTTTTCAGAAAAAGAGACATATACTTATTGCTGAATGGGGACGTGACCATTTTTAGTTCGCCCCCCCACCCCAGTTTTGGCCTCCCCAGTTGCAATCACCCACCACCCTGTGCTCACTTCCCGTCTTTGCTGGTGAGTGAGACACACCTACTGTTTAAAGGTTAACCCAACTTTTCAAGCTTCTCTAATACTTGATGGCTTTTGTTGTTTTGCAGCTTGCGTGAACTTTTGTGGTATATTTCTTTAGTGGCTGTCAAACTGCACCATTGTTCCAACTGAAAAATGTCTATTTTGGAGGGCAACGTCAGCAATTTAACAAAGCTGTTTTGTTTCACTTTGTTATAATTATGTTTCATTCCCCCGGAAGTTTTCCTACTGATTATTGGAGTTCTGCTACCCTCCTAAACCACTTAAGGATGAAATTCAGATCCCCAAGTGCATTTTTATCCCTAGTTACTTGGAGAGAAGGATTAAGTAAACTACCTAATACCTCTCTGTTTTGACACAGAGAATAGGAGGAAGAGAAAAGATCCATTGTGTTTGAACACATTCCTTCACAAAAATTCAAGCTCTTAGAGGCGGCTCATTTGTTTCACCATTTAACAAAATTAAGGAAGTCTGTGTTTGTCCTCACAGCTATTCTTGGCTGCCACGATGCTCAGGGAGATTGCGGATATTGAATGGTAGCATGCTTTCTTGGGGAAAAGAGGTTGCACATTTGTGTTTGTTTTTTAGTCTTTCTCTTAAGCAAATCTATCAAATTGCAACATAGCATGCTATTTTCTTTCCCCAACACCACTTTGGGGAGTTAACCAGGTTACCTATTGCCATTGTTGATTCCAGAAAGAGTTTATCCTTTCTCCTACTGTTCTAATCCTCAAATCTGTTGCACATTAGAATCACCTGAAGTGTATTTAATACATACCAATACCCGGTCCCCAGGCTGACCACTTAAATCAAGATCTCTGAGGATAAAACCCAGCATGCTTTAGAAAGTTCACCAAGACACTCCAGTGTCCACATAGGGTTAACAGCATCTTCTCCCAAGCCTCTGGCTTCACGAATTCCTTCAGAGTCATTGTTAGATGCAGTCAGGCAGGTCTGGATGAAATCTCTGCTCCGCTAACTAGCTGTGATGTCGGGCTATTTGTTTAGCCTTTCTGAGCCTTGGGGCTCCATCTATAAAAGAGGGATAATAATGGCTCCTACCTTGCAGAGTTGTTTTGAGGTTCCATGCAGTGATGCATGGACAGCACAGCCCACCTCCACTGCAATGACTAGCTCATAGTCTTTATGCCTTTGAGCGTCTCTTCTGCTCAGTTCATATTATACACCAATGAATCTTCCCAAAGTGCTGCTCCCCTGCCCACTGAGAAAGAGAAAAGCTGTGTCTGACATCTGGGCACTGGTACATCTAGAGCACAGTGGTGTTGGTAGCTGATCTGGAATTCAAAGCTAGGCCCTGGTATCATCCTGTTGGACATACTCTTACCAAACATCATCAGGTAAGGGTACTCCGTGACCATGCTGAAGTGAGGCAAAAGCCAAGACCACTTCATAATTATTTCTAAGCAGAAAAACAGGTCAGTCTTCAAACTACAAATGTATCAAGCACCTCCTACCCAGTTAGTATGAGTGACTGCAGCTTCTTCACCTATTACAGCTTTAGCTCCACTCTAATCTCCTCTCCTTCTAGATAAAGTTACTAAGATAGTCAATCACAGAACTATGCCCATGTTCTGACAGCACCCAGTTCAGAGTAAAACCCCTTTTAACTCCAAATGTGATCAAGTGAAGCCCAAATCCTATAAGGAATCCTTTCTAACACCCTCCTACTGAGACACCCCGTGGTTCTCTAGGGTGCTTGTTCTTTCACACTGCCCCAAGTAATAAACCAGCTTGTTCAACAACAGGTTTGTTCGTAGTGGTCTTTGACTGGAAGGCATTGATTAGCCCCACTCTCTTATTCAAAATCCCATAGTCCCACTCTCTCATTTAAGAATCAAAGGGTTTTTAAAACTATTAAGTAGCATTTATATTGCCCTATCAAATCATCTAAGCCTTTTCTACTATGTCCTTCTGCCTATCAAACCCTATGTCTCATCATTCTCTGCTGTGACCTTATGGGATACTTCTTATTCACAATGTTTATGTTTTTGCATTTGCTCATGTCATTTCTACACTTTCTTCCCTGATTGCTTCTCTCCTCACTCAGTGTGAAATAATAATTGAGCACCTACTATGTGCTAGATGCTGTCCCAGGAATATGACTCATTAAGAATGGACAACAATCTCTATAGTAGATGCAAGGAGAAGAAATATAAATTTGGATCTTAGAGGGTTTGATATACCTCACAATAAAATATGGCCAAAATGTAGATCAAGTTCATAGTATGTTTTGTGGACAAAGATTGCAAAGTAAAAGAGTAAGTGGAAGTAATAAATACTCTTATTAGAACCTGTAGGATTAAAAACCAAAGAGCTAGAACTTCTCATTTTGATAGTCTTCTTGTGAGATGATATTTAGATGTGGCTAACCATAAGCATTCTAGTCTTTCCCGGTGGCAGTATTAACTAGAAGAGATACTTTCTCCCCTTGATGCCTGGTGAAGACGAAGGATGTGTCTGAGAAAGTTCTCCATTAGATGCAGGTGTATTTTTTAGACTGTCAATATTATATATATGTATAGATATATAGATGTATAATCGACAAACCAACCAAGCATGAGGAAGCAAGAACACAATTTGAGCCTTGTGGGAGATCCAACCTCTATCACAAACCTACATATGGAAAAAATAATGTGGCACAAACTTTTTAAGACTTTATTTTATAACTAGAGAAAACGAGAAAGATTGATGATGCTTAATCTGCCAGAAGATCAGTTCCCTGCTGTTACTTTTCTTTTTTTTAATCCCCCATCTTCTCCCCCATACCAACTTAAAAACAAACATCCAGGCCTAATTAAAATCAGAACCCAGTATCCGATTAGTGCACATTTGGCAGACCTTAGCTTTGGCATTGTTTTCTGACCAGTTTACTGATTAGTGTTTATTACTAATCATCTGTGGCTGGAAACATGACCCAGAGAGAAGAAAGACAAGGGCAACAGCGTGCAGTGACATTGTTAGAATTATTCACAGTGTTTTCAGCAGGAATAACTCAACTCAAATCCGCAACCACAACAGATGCCTTAGCACGCCAAACCCCAGGCATTGGCGGCCAGGCAACGCAGGCTTCTCTCAGCACTTGGCAAGACTCCTCTTCATTTTGCCCTGTGTCTGAAGTCCAATGCTTGGCCAGGAGTAAAGGTGGGACAGGCGGAGGGAGTAAGAATTTGCTGTATCTGACAGCGATGCTCTGATGTCACATGTCTGCCCAATACACCATAGAAAATCAAGACTCATTTAACCTCTCTGATCTCCGCTTTCCTGATGAAGTATGTTCACCCCTGTAGTAGTTCAACAAATATTTATTGAGTGACTACTACGTGCTAGATCCCCGATGCTCTGGGGAAGGCAGTAGATGAACAAAAATACTAAAATTCGCTATTAAAACTAATGATAGGAATTCATTGACATCTGAATTTTCAACAGTGACTTTGTAACTAATACTATGACACTTAAGACAAACTCATAAAAGTTTTTCTTCCTAAATAGATACGATTATAACATTTTTTTTACCAAGATCATAGCCTAATTATTACTAGCTTTGCTAATATTATAATTCCTTGGTTTTGAAATACATCTTTTGACAGTTAACTTTTTTCTCTGCTTCTACAAGTAAGAAATTCCTATATTTGAGTTCATTTAGAAAATACAATTTTTATAACTGCCCATCATCTTACCACCTCCAAACAACCATGTTTAGCATCTGGGTGTAAAACAGGAAATCATGAAATCATAATCAACTCATGATCAAATATTACAATCATATCTATTTAGGGATTATATCAGCAAAGCCAGCAATAATTGAACTTGGTTTTTAAAAAAATGTTATAATCATATCTATTTAGGAAGAAGAACTTTTGCCTATGAGTTTCTCTTAAGTGCCATAGTAATAATACCAGTTACAAAGTCATCGTGAAATTATGATCATCTATTTTATCTCTTGCTTTCCACCCAAATGCTAATCATGAAAACATGTCTTTTTTTTTCTTAAACTAGTAGTATATTGCAAATTCAGCAATTCAAAAGAGAAGGATTCTTTAGGAAATGATGGTGTCTTCCCTGAGTAAAATCTAAGTTAATTTTTGTGTTTTTGCCAAACCAGAAAGGTATGAGAAGTTGAGAATATGATAGAGGATGAGATGGATGTTTTATTTAATGTATTACAAGAATATTTGTTTAAAGGTTAGCAAACACCTTTTCATCTATGAAGAGAATTCTAGTGTCTGAGAGAGCTGTAGCTGAGTGGTGGGAATAGTTTTCACCTATTTATTTAGCACATTGTTATCAAATGTCTTTTATGTGCCACTAATTAGGCAAGGAGCCTAGGAAGTAGAGGTATGAAGGCCCTTAGTCTAGGGGGCAAATGATCTTACACCAGTAATAATTCTCAGAGTAAGTATCTGTGGAATATGCTGTGCAGAGAAGTACAGATGCGTGAGATTATATAGCAGGGGCCCTACCTTATTCGAGATAATGAAAGAAGTCTTCCATCATGAAGTACCCTTTAGTCTCACACAATGCATTTGAGAGAAAGCACCAGGTTTAGTCTGGTTCATGGTGGAGACCATTCCAGCAACCACTGTCAGGTCAGAACCCATATTTCAGTTGTTGAAAATAATCACCCTACAGAAGAGCCATTTTTTACTTTGCTGAGATGTTGGTGCTATGAGTATGATTACATAGTGAATCTGGAAAATAGCATGCTTGTGTGGTCAATTAGCTTTTTAACTGACCTGTCTCAAACCAGAATGTCACTTCCTGGAGACTCTTTGCTGGAGCCTCACCCTCCAGTCCTCGACCTATAGAATCACTTTGGACTTAGTTAAGGAGATACCAGGAATTCCAGGCTGTATGCATAAATGGGTACAAAAGGCATCAGAAAGGTTTTTTGGGTGGTTGTGGCAAAAAGATTCATCATGATTTATGCACTGTACATGGAAGGATGTCTCGTGAAGTCAACAGCTGAAGTCAAATGAATAATTCAGCATGTGAATCAATTGCGTCATCTCACTTGCCATGTTATTACTATTTTTGTGTAATTGCAAAGTAAAAAAATAAATTGATGTCATAAATAAACAACTGTCATTTGACATGATAGAGACCCTAGCATTTTAGGGATACCCCATTTTTAGGTACTATTCTGGTGCTTTTTATACTTAAGAATATGCTTTTATTAAAATATGAGGAGAAACATTTCTACGTGTTATTTCAATGTCAAAGTTTTAAAAAAAGCAATGTGGAAAAATGAACCATCGGGTTTCTTTCTCAAAGGCCAATTCTTCTTCGCTGGTCTTGCTCTGGAAGGCATAACTCAAGAGAAAGCTCTCAATACCCATTAGATAGTGCAAGAGTACAATTGACTCAATACAACCAAAACGAAACACTTAGTTTAATTCCCTTCATGTTAGTTTTTAAAGTAGGTGGATATGAATGAACATAGTCTAACATCCTACTTTCCCTCCCTGAATGTTTCCTTGATTGAGTGAAAGGTAATCAATAACAGCTACCTTGCTCTATTCATTTTATGCCAAAAAAAAAAAAAAAAAAAAACCGCAAGACATGGCCTAGGTGATCTCATACTGTAGGCATCAACTGGATGTAATTCCCACAATTAATCTTATAACTAGCATTTGTTCATAGCAGTACAATAAGGATAATCAATTTAGCTAATTGTACAATCATTGGCCTTTCCCTCTTTCAAGTTTTCTTTTTAATTAAAGTCTTGCCTCCTTTAATCAAAAATATCATTTTTTGAAAGTGTTAATAAAATTTTTTTCTGGGTGGTAAAATGTAAACTTTGAAGTTTGAATATATGTAAAAGCTAGAAATTCATTTTTATTTACTAGCCATTGATCAAAGGGCAAGATCTGACTTTATGTTTAGTTTTGAACATACATGTTATCAATAAAATTCATGAATCTTCTCGCATATTATCAACTATGTGTACCTGTAACAGGATCATATTATGTCTTTAAATATCTTACATCTGAAACTTTTTGCAGTTCATTTGAACATCAGTTAGATACACATCAATATTTGCTTTTTCAGAATAGAAATTCTCTCAGGGTCGAGTAGGCTATCTGGATAAGGTATCTTGTCTAACAGTACACTAGGTAGTGTTAGTTTCTTTTATAATAAAAGAAACCCTACAGATTATAGCATGATTTAGAGAGCAGAACCTTTTCTTTGTATTTTCAGATAACCACACTTTTGTTTGTTTTCAGCATTGAAAACACAGTGGGTTTTTTAAGCCAAATATAATTTCAAATAAACTCTTGCATTTTCCTTTTTTGGCTCAGATCTGGGAATGGACTGGATCTAAGTGGGAAAGAATTAGACCTTTTGAACTCTTTGTGGGGAAAGTATAGGGATTTGATGGTTTCTGACGTTTTTCATCCAGGCTGGGCTTGTATCACTGAAATGCTGATGTTCTTCACTCTGTCCTTAAATACAGTCGAGCATGTTTGTGCAGCCACATGTCATTTCATAGGAAAGATCAAATTCAATTTGATGAGGTTCCTGGAGAAGAATGAATCCCATCTGGGATGGAATTGACAAAGCACACCGACTAAAACAAACACTATGTGGTGCCCTGCTCATGCCGTTATAATGGTAAAGATTACTGCTTTTAGAGAAATATAATCATTTTAGTCCAGAGGTAACAAAACTTATTTTCTCTTGGTAGAGCTTTCTTTCAGAAGGGAAATGAATCTCTATTATGTTCTAGTGATCGGGGAGGAGAGGCAACCTTCTGCCAGAGCTGAGCAACTGACACTATTAGTAATACTGACTGGGCAAATCGGATTTGTGGGGTTGATAGATTCGACACTGAATAGTCAAAAGAATATCATGGCTACTTGATCCTGTATTGCAGAAGCTTGGTATTGGTTTTATTTGGACCAACCTGCATGACTTTTGTGGCCTGGAGTTAGATGGTTGAATAAATAGATCCAAGTGCCGGGAGATCCAGCAGTACAGATTAGGCACTGCACACCATCAGCATCAGTCAGTCCAACTGCTATAGGAATATAAAAATGCAAGACCTTTATAAGAATAGGTGGCAGCCATTGCAAGTCTCCTCATTTGAATCTGCTCTATTTAGTCACGTGAGTGTTTCACTCAATTCCTCTCAATGCAAGAATTTTTTTAAACAATTGTTTAATATGATCAGTTTTAACAATAAAATGGTAGATATATCAATTGCATTACAGTGGCTAACCCATCGTAGATGCTCTATGAATATCTGTTGAATGTATAATTTGGGGTTGTATACATAGGTGAATCTCTCTGTCTTCCATCCAACTATAGCTCAGTGGCAACAAGGATCTCATCTGCCATGTTTATCCCTGTGAACTAGGTGGAGACCCCAGCCCAATGGCCAACAGTAAGCATCCAATTAATGCTTCCTGAATGAATTAAAAAATGATGAACCATTGCCCTACAACATAAATCCTACTAACCATGTGTAGAAACTGAGTTCTAAAGAGGCACCGTGAGGAGCCATGTCCCTGGAGGACTGACTTATGGTGTTGAAGACTTTCCAACCTATTGATTTGGGTACTTAATGTCAGATCATGATTTGTACCTTCGACTGCTCTCTTTTGGTCTATGTTCAACCCATCCCTCCTAATAAACAGTTTTGGATTGATTATTGGACAGAGGGATGCTGAGAGAAATGGCAAAACGAAATACTTTTTACTCATTGTAGAGATATTCTTTTTTAAACTTTTATTTTAGGTTTGGGGATATATGCGCAGGTTTGTTACACAGGTAAACTCATGTCACATGGGTTTCTTGTACATATGATTTTGTCACCCAGGCAGTAAGCCTAGTCCCCAATAGTTATGTTTTCTGCTCTTCTCCCTTTTCCTGCACTCAAGTATATCCCAGTGTCTGTTGTCCTCTTCTTTGTGTTTGAGTTCTCATCACTTAGCTCCCACTTACCAGTGAGAACATGCAGTATTTGGTTTTCTGTTCCTGCGTTCGTTTGTGTAGGATAATGGCCTACAGCTCCATCCATGTTTCTGCAAAGGACACAATCTTGTTCTTTTTTATGGCTGCATAGTATTCCATGATGTATATGTATCACATATCCAATCTGTTATTGACAGGCACTTAGGTTGATTCCATGTCTTTGCTATTGTGAATAGTGCTGCTGTAAACATTCATGTGCATGTGTCTTTATGGTAGAATGATTTCTAGTCCCCTGGGCATATACCCAGTAATGGAATTGCTGGGTTTGAATGGTAGTTTTATGTCTTTAAATATCTTATGTCCTCATCAGGTATAAACTGAGTCCTAAAGAGGCACTATAAGGAGCCATTTTTTATGTCTTTGAGGATTTGCCATACTTGTGGACTTGTCAGTTCCATAATGGTTGAACTGACACTCCCATCAACAGTATAAAGGGTTCCTTTTCTCCACAACCTCACCAGCGTCTGTTATTTATTTTGACTCTTTAATAAGCTATTCTGACTGGTGTGAGTTTGTATCTTATTGTGATTTTGATTTACATTTCTCTAATGATCAATGATATTTACCTTTTTTTTTTTGCATATGCTTGTTGGTGGCGTACATGTCTTTAGAAAAGTGTATAAATTGACAAATGGGACAATTAAACTTAAGAGTTTCTATACAGCAAAAGAACTTATCAATAGAGTAAACTGACAAGCTACAGAATAGGAGAAAATATTTGCAAACTGTGTATCTGACAAAGGTCTAATATCCAGCATTCATAGGGAATGTAAGCAAATTTACAAGAAAAAAATTAAAAAGTGGGGCCAAGGACGTGAATAGAGATATTCTTGATGATACAGATAGTGGCTTACTTATAAGGACTATGAGAAATTTCTCAGTCCTCTCAGCTGGGAAACATTGGCTACTCCTGAGCAATTGGTGGGTTTTTCATCTCATAAATAATGTGCATTGTGTAGTTGATTACAATTTCTTTTTCACTTTGTCCACTTGGGAAGTCAAAGCCAACTTAGAAGGCCAGCTTTGGTCTTTGCATACCTATGTGTGATTTTTGTTTCAGGAATCCTTTTATAATCCTATTCCTCTTTTCTCATCTTGATACTTGTTTATGAGTTTTACTCTTATTACATTTTAATATGCCATTATGTGATGCTTTAATTTTATTTATTGGAAATTAGAACCTTATTTAAAAAAAACAAAAACAAAAAAAACTCCAGTAGAGGCAAGGTTTGTGGAGGTGGTTAAGGGTTTAAAAGATTCTGTGTTCAAAAATGCCACCTCTACCATTTCCCAGTTGTATGACCTTGAGTCAGTTATTTAACCTTGGCTTCTTCATTCATAAGATAGGGTAATAATAATATCAACCACAAGGATTTGTTACCAGGATTAAAGGAGATGATCTATGCAAAATATCTATGCCAGAGCCCGGGTTGCACAGCACATGTTATTTTATTATTGTTTCAGCTCTGCCTCTACCCCTCCTACCTAATCTACTTACTCAGTGCTCTAGAGAAGGGTTTCTCCACCTTGGCACAATTGAGAATTGGAGCCAAATAATTTGTTGTTGTAGGGGCCTATCCTATGCAGTACAGGACATTCAGCAGCATCCCTGGCCTCTACCCACTAGATACCAGTAGTACAACCTCAGTCGTGAAAATCAAAAAGGCCCAGTGTGGGGGCAAGATGGTTCTTGATTGAGAACCACTGCTCTCAAAGTCTCCTGGTGTCTCCTACTGATTGGGACCACATTCTCCAGTAATTCTGTTAGGTCACCACACTTCCCCAGACCAGATGACACATTGCTGTGTTTATTTTTTAAATCCAAATGTATTAGTCCACTTGGGATCTTTACTAATCCCTCAGTAAGCATTTATTGAGCACTAGCTAAGGTCTTTGCCCTTGAGGAGGCATTGCCCAGGGAGGGAGTTTGGCCGTGTGTGCAAAGCACTATGGCACAGCCCAGTGACTGCTAAAACTGGTAACACGCAAACTCCCGAGGCACGTACTGTACTTGTAGAAGGAAGAAACAGGACACATTATTTGACACATGATTTTTTTGTCAACATTTTAATTTATGTAAAATATTAATATATACAAATAAAGTCATAAGTAGGTAAAAGTTTAATAAATCACCCTTTTGAGAAGGGTAAAATTATATGAAATTAGAAAGTGCTTAGGAAAACTGGAATATATGAGGACTGTCACAGCAGGGAGTGATTAATTTTTCTAGATATAGGCAGATAACCTGACTCATACCGAGGCAGTGATAATTGATAAGAGGTTAAAGTGATGTCCTTTCCTGGTGCCATTTACATTTTAATGCAGGGCTATAATGTGTTCAGTGAGTCACATGGGGACCATGCTTGCAGAAATGGAACCAAACATTTTCTGTAAACTCACAAAGGCAAAGCTATTGGGAACAGGGAATATTTCTTGTAATAAACAAAAAGAAAACCAATCATATATTTAAAAAACAACCCAGTTCTATGTCCCTGATGATCTTGGGGACATTAGCCATGATAAAACAGCAAGACCTAGAGCAAAAAGAGCTTGGAACAGAGTCAAATAAGATTTGGAGGTAGAGTCCTAAGACTAATGATGGTGATAGGAAATGATACAAGTTATAGATGGAAAAAATCTTGGCAGTATTCTCAATTTTTATTAAAAAAAATAAATCAAGAAAGCATGACTTTGGCAAAAGTTTCTTCACTGCACTTTCTTCCTTGCATTGTGGGTTACTTACCCTCACATGAACAAAACCACTCCTGGAGTGTGCAGTCATCAGAGGTGGAATGAAACATTATGGAATTCCCTGTTTTTCTCAAAATTACCTCTGCTAATCACTAAGCATGTTTCACTGTGAAAGTTTCCTTCTGATGTTTGTTGTGCTTTAAAAATGCCCTATTCCCAAATACAAATGGCTGTATCTCCAAGTACAATGGCCATTAGTATGGACTTGTAATTTCTTTCTTTTTATTGGTGAGATTGTGGTGGACGTTCAGGGTGGCAGAAAAGTTACACAGAATACAAACTTTGCTTTTTGAGAAAGAGCTGGCATTGCTATTCTTACATCAGGTTGCACATTGAAGTCACAGAAGACACACCATACTTGTATACAAATCTGTTTGACTTCAAGTCTAAAGAGCTGTTTATTTGGTTAATAGGTGCAAGAAGCCACCATGGCACACATTTACCTATGTGACAAACCTGCATGTCCTGCACGTGTGTCCCAGAACTTAAAATTTGAAAGAAAAAGAGAGCTGGATATTTCAATTCAGGGACAAGGTGAGAAGGCACTCATACAAACCAGAAATTCATTCTCATTGTGTTTTCTAAAGCTCTGCTTTGTACAGTCCCATAAAAAACACAAAGATACTTCCCCTGTGTGTATAATAGGGTCATTCTAAGGACATATTTGTTGGACTTCGCTCTGTTGGCATCTGTTCAAAACAGCTAACAAAAGTCAGTTGGTTCTTACCTTCTGATCACTACCCCAGGCCCTCAACAAATCACTAGCAAATTCCACTTGCTGAGTGTCCTCCTATTAGCATAATAGTGTGTTTTAATTTGAAGAAGACGCATGTGTTTCCTATAAGAAAGTTGTTTTAGGTCTTTAAACGTCTCTGTCAAACACTTTCTTTTTGTTTGTAGAAATAATTACAGATCAGTACTGTTGAAATCAAAACATCAGAGAAATTGCCTGCTCCAGTGTTTCTAATTTGGTGGACGTCTGCTCAGTGAATGACAAAAGCTTAGCTTGGCCATGCCAAGAAAAACATACCAGTTTAACCATTGCAAATGCTGCCTTGGTTATAAGGGATGACAGTCACTGTACTTAGGTTGCTTTCCTCATAGCCCGATGAAAGAACTCTCCTTCTACAAGGGCACATCTGTTTCTGCGACTCCAATAATGGCAGACACCAGGTGACACAGTGACACTTGTCTTTTGATGCTCTTTTTTTCCTGACTTTTTAGGAAGCATGTATGTTTGCCTGTAGATACTCAAGACCATTGCATTGGTATCCTAGCTGATGTGTCTCCCTTTCTACATGTTTCACTTTAGACTTTTTCTGATCCCAGATCTGGGTGTATTTTTACTATAACCATCATAGCTACTAAGGGTAAAGTAGTCATACATTGTAATTAAACAAAACATGGAAGGACATACACCAAAATGTTGCATAGAGATGAGACTATATGTAATTTTTATTTGCTTTTCTTATCTAAATTTGCTAAAATTTTAATCTGAGCATGTGTTGTAGAAAAGAAAATAAGGTATGTTTTTTAAAAAAAAATAAGGGTCATTTGGTCTGGGAAAGGAAAACAAACTATAAATATAAAAAGAACAATTCAAATTCCAGGGAATATATAAATGGTGAGCACAAGTATTGACGTTAAATCTTGTGAGCATAGCGAAGGGAGAGCAAATACTAAGTCATCAGAGGTGGTGGACTGCAGCTAGCATGAACTCAGATATCAACAATGATAGCATTCAGGCATCTGCTGAGAACTGCTTCATTGGAACATTCCATACATTATCTCACAATAACTCTACAATGGAAGTAATGATATTTTTACACTTTTTTTAAGATGAAAACTTTCGGGTACAGAGATTAAAAACTTGTCCTAGATCCCCTGCCTGGTTAAGTTTCCTAGCCAGTATTAATGGAACCCACTAATGCCAAACACTGCTTTCCTCATTTTGCCCTATTCCTTAAAAGGAGAGGCAAAATTCAGAAAAGAACATTGTCTTTGTTCTAAGTCAGCCATTGTGTTTGGCAGTAAGGTGGAGGGAGGTGGATGGTGACAAAAATGGAACCACTCAAGCAAATAGCGTTTTCTTCATCTAATAGCCTTGTTGACTGATACCAAGTCACAGGTCAGGAAAAATGGAAAAGTTCTTTTTCTGTGTAATTCAGCATAGGAAATCATTATTCAGAGACTTTTGCACTTTTTTCGGAATAAAACGTAATGCAACACTTTGGGTTTAATTTTTGGAAGTGCACAGCCAAACTTTCTGCAAACTTTCTTTGGGTGACGTATATTGTCTTTTAAGTTGTCTGTGCTTGAACACCCAGTTGGAGATGTTCTGCTCCCAGATGGCCTGGAGTTCATCCTTTGAGGCTCTTGTAAGAGCATTCTAAGCCTGTTTGTCAAATGCCCTGCTAGTGCTACAAACTGAAAAATTTTTAAGCAGTATAATGAACGTATGCAGGTGATAAATCTAAATCCAATGAAAATAAGTTTTTTACCATTCTGATGAAACAGATATAAGGCGTGTGAAAGGTACTTACAATGTATTTGATCTTATTCATCACCCATCTGTAGAAGAACATTAAAATTCTGAGCATTCGTCTAAGTGGATATGACAACATAATTTGGCATTTGTTCGACCAGTTCAGATATCAGGGCTTAATTTATGTCTTCGAATAAGCTTTCGACTTTATTCCATTTTCAAGGAACCCTCTCATATGTGTATCTACAAAAAGGTAGGCCAGAATGACACTTTTTGTATCTTTTGTTTACTAAATTGCAATGTCAGGATAATAAATGCTGTGGTTGGAGTATGTATGTGTTTCATCTCTCTTAGGGAATTGTGTACTTCAAGGGCTTTCCTCTTCAACATTGCAGATAAAACACTCCATCACACTCTTTAGTGAAAGAGACACTTTCTCCTTCAAGATGCCTGTTCAGCTGTTCCACAGCTGAAGAGCTGGGAAGACTTAAATTACATTCTTTTTCCTGCCATTTAAAGGGAATGGAGGGTGGGGGGGGGGCGGGAGGGGGACAAGAAACGTGCATCTGGTTCGATTTCTTTGCCAAATTCTTCATTTAATTGTTATGTAATTTGAAGAAAACCACAAATGACAAGATGAAATTGCTAGGAATATAAATACAGAATTTAATTGTTCATGTCAGGATTTCAATTCCCAAACCATGGTAATCTGAATCTCAGTTTTCTGAAGAACATGAAAAGCACTGGAGGCTGATGCTCAGTTTGCGAGCCATCATGATCCCCACCACCCCCACCACCGCGTTCACAAAACTGTCTTCAATCAGGGACAGAAACCAAGGAGGAGGGAAGTTGACTTCCCTTATCCCTGTGGATTTGATTCCAACAGCTGGGATCCCAAAACAAGTTTTCTCAAGAAAAAATCATTACATCAATCTCAAGATCCAAAATAAACCAACACCTGAGTGTTAAACACTTAACGGATGGGCTCCTACAAGTTCACAGCATCCCTGATAGCAATGAGGCTCTCCTAAAGACCCGCCTTTATTTTGATTTGTGGCATAAGCTTTCCTGGACTAAGAGGCAACTTAGTCTAGTTGGTATTATCCTGGATTTTAAGTTAGGAAACTGAGATTTCTTCTCTTGTTCTACTGCCTGAAATTGTATTATATGTACAGTCGTGCTCCATTCGTGTTTGTGGGATGAATTTGTGTGATGAGAGAATGCACAACAGAATGAGCCCTAGTATTTTGTAAAGTGGTTGATAGACAAACTCCTCAATTTTCTCCTCAGTGTTCTTTTCAAGTCTATGTTGGCTCCAAATTCTAGCTTCCTGGGTCCTTCATGGATTTCATCCACTTAGATACTGCTCCAGTAGGATCCCCCACTCCATGTCCCAAACCTTTTCCTTTTGGTTTCCTTTCATCAAAATGTACCAGAGGCCAAGTGCGGTGGGTCACTCCTATAAACCCAGTACTTTGGGAGGCTGAGGCAGGAGGATCACTAAAGGCCAGAGTGTGAGACCAGCCTGGGCAACATAGGGAGACCCTGTCTCTACAAAAATAAAAAAATTACCCAGAGGTGGTTGCATGCCCCTGTAATCCTAGCTACTTAGGAGGCTGAGGTGGAAGGATTGCTTGAGCCCAGGAGTTCAAGGCTGCAGTGAACTATGATCACATCACTGCATTCCAACTTTGAATGAACCCCGTCTCAGACAAAACAAACAACAAAAATAAAACTTACCAGGTCTGTGTCTCATTCCCCTAAAGCTCTGGTTTTGACTGAATTATAATCTAACAAAGTCATTGAGACTAAAAATGCTATTGACTTAGAATGGTTTAATTTGCCATCCAATCCAGATAATTTGCTTTTACCGACCTTAACACTGTTACGTCAGAAGTCATCATAATCAGAAATCGCAGGGCCTATTATAGAGTCAAAATGAATTAGGCTTGGTGGAATGGAAGTACCTCTTTGTGTCTCCAGTCAATTGATTTCTTTCTTGGAGACTAACCTTGAAAGGGGGATTAGTTCCTAATCTGACTTCAAGGCTCTATTTTATGAAATCGTTTGTAGGAGTGATTGGTTACACTGTAGAGTGAGGCAATTTAATCTCCTTTGTGTAGACATATTCATAAAATCACAGAACAAAAACGGAAAGAGTCACTAGAAAGAAAAATCTAGAATTACTAAAGTCATGTGCATCAATAAGAAAATATATCATGAAAGGTATTTATCCAGGAGATCCTTGAGCGATTTTTAAAAGAAAGTAGAAATCTACATACACACTTCAAAATACTTTTTTTCAACAAGTCCATAATAAACATGACTCATTACTTAATCAAATATGGAAGAGTCTCAAAGTTTATATCATATTTTTGTCCCCCCGCCCAAGTTACATTCACCATATTTCCTCTTTTCTGAAAGTGGTAGAAAAATTTAGGCAAATCCTAGTTATCCATCCAAGAGAGTTCATATTGGCAGAGCCTAAACTTGTTTACGTTGAATCCCATCAATCCATCAAAAATCTTGGTTTCATCATAGAAAAAAGGGTTTTTTTCCTTCAATAAGAAAAATCTCTATTTTGACAGCTGCTCTGTTATATTTATCAAGAACTTTAACTTTTAGGGACATCAAATAATGTAAAAAATATTGCTGGGAATGAATGGTGTAGTCCTGGCTTCAATACTCAAATAAATGAAAATAATTGTTTCTTGTATTCTTGAGTTGTACCACAGTACTTTCCAAAGATTTTCTGTATTTTACTATGTGGATTTTATATGATCATATTCGCTTAGATCAAAGATTACAAGTTCTGGTGAGTGGCCATTTATTTGCTTCACAATGCACCCCAGTGAACCACCATATTGAGAACTATTGCTAGAAAAGATATTATTAATATTTCTCCATCTCCAGATTAGGCCCATTAACCACCCCTTCCCTGGAGAGCTTTCAAGATAGAGCCAATTGGTTTATTTTTGGTGATGTACTTTTCTGATAGGGTACAAGTCATCTTAACATATCTTTTCAGCCACAGAGCTATCTTCTTCCATGTTAATCTGTGAACTGCCTGCTGCATTTCCCTTCTGTGAGCCTGGACCCAGGAGTCATTTCTGTAACTGTGGCACTACCCAATCATGGAAGTTTGGGCTGATGCTGCACAGGATACAGGCAAGGTCAAGCAGATTCTCTTTCTTACAATCTGTCACCAAGAGAGAGTAGAGTCAGGCTATCTGACAATATGAGGCTACAAGTTGAACATCATTGTATAGACTCAATCTGGGGATGGCCAATTCAGCTGTGTGTTTCAGAGATGCAGAGAAAGTGAAGAATGAAACAGGCACACAGAAACAGCTTTGAGAGAAAGGGAGAAATGGAGAAAGTTTCTTTGAACTTCCTAGTTCTAATTACACAATTAATTTCCATTCTTGATAAGACATCTCTGCAGTCTCATAATAAATTCCTTTTTTTTTCCCTTTACTTAGGCAGGGATTAGTTTTTGTTACTTGCTACCATAGTCCTCATGAATTCAGATGGTTTGCCCTTGGGAGGTTTGAACATATTGGCCTGATCTCCCTAATTTGAGTGCAAACTTTTCCAGAAGGGAGGTTGGGGGAGTGGTATCAAGCCTCTTGTTTTTTTTTTATTTTTTTGGATGCTCCTATAGCCCAGTTCGGGGATCCATCTTCAGCCTGTGCTACTAGCTGTAGTGTGGAAGAGATGAAGTGGGGATTAAGACTAGGATTTCTCACTATATCCTAATCTCTTGGGAAATAATTTCAGCTCTTCAGAGCTGCTCGTTTTTCTTGGGGGAGGATTCAAGAACTATGCCCTACTTGATGTTCTCACACTTCTCAATAACAAGTTTATATATGGGCATATTATATGTAATTTCTAACTAAGACATTGGTGGGAATCTCTCGGCAGGCATCTCCTGATGACTTTGTGCCAGCTGCCAATTACCAAAGTTTTTGTTTTGAATAGATTTAGTTACTCCATGTGTAGAAGCCAACTTTCCCTTATTATATTTCATACTTTATTGTTTGACTTTTAATTTTTTCAGTCTTATATTTGCAGAAAGTGTACCTTCGGCTTTAGAAGAAAAGTCTTACAACCCACTTTCTCCCTTCCACCCTTGACTGCTAATTCTACTGAGATAGCTACATTTTCTGTAGTGTCTTGGTGGATTGAAAATCATGGGTCATGCATTTTTTAAACTTGGTTCCATTTTAAAGTCCTATACTTATTCTCTCCCTAGTGAGCAAATATGCTGCTATTCTAGATTAGTCGTTCTCAAACCATAGAGTGCGCCAAAATTACCTGGAGCCCTTGTTAAAACATAGATTGCTGGATCCCACCCCAGAGTTTCTGATTCAGTACATCTGGAGTGGGATTTTATCATTTTACGTCCAGTATGTTCCAAAGTGATGCTATTGCTGCTAGTCAGGGGACCACACTTTGAGAATCACTCTCTAGAGCATCAAAGGAAGAGGTGCTCTTGGCCTCCCTGATGTGTTCCCTAACCACTAAACTAGTATCATCATGCAAAACCCACCTCTGAAATTCTATTGAAAATCCTTAGCAAGTACCATGGTGCAACTTAAGGACATAAGGAGCCATTGTTTCCCTTTATTTGAGTATTAAGGCCAGAACTCACGATTCCTTTTCAAAAGTGCTTCCTACCACAGTATTTGACATCCTTAAAAATTAGAGTTTGTGAAAAATATAATTAAGGTAATTGTCAAAATAGGGATCTTATTCCTGATGAAACATGAGGAACTTCTTGTTTTTATGGTGATGAAACGAAAACTTTGTGTGTTTTATTACAGACATTTTTTGTTTATTATAGCCAATTCAAGGCTATGAAGAGATTTCTAGAATTGTCTTTCACCTGAAATCCAGTATTTTCTTGAATAGGAAGAAGAGAATAGAGCTGCTTCTAGCTTAGGACAAATTTTGCTAATCCTCAGCCTACTATATTTATGATCTTTACTGATCCACTTTTGAATTGTGCCTATTTAAATGCTCATAGTTCCTGGTACTCCTTTATTTTGGGGGGTGAAGCCTTTTGGGGGAGTCAAAATATGGCTAACCTTTGGGAACATGTTATTAGTGTATCATGAGTGTAATAGAAGAAAAAAGCCTGAGATGCACTGTCTCATTCAACCAACTGCCACCTCCTTCCCCTTGGATTTCTTGAGCTATTAATAGGAAACCAGAACTTGGTTCTGGTAATCAGAACGTCCCCATCATGTGTGTGACAGGGTTGCTGGGCAACATGAGATCACAAATGAAGAGTCTCAACATTGGCACAGATGATTTAAAAATACAGAAGTAGATTGAGTCCCCTACTGCAATCCAGATCATCATCTTACCAAAGACGCAATAGACCCAGCTGCCCTGGAGGCAAACTGAGAGGCTTTGGGAGAAGAAGAGTCAGAACTCAGTAGAAAGTTGCTAATAAGCACAGTCTAACTGAGGCTGAAGCAAAATTCTATGTTCAAAGTTTAGTTCTCAAGGAAACAAGAAAGGCTTCAACAAGGCTTCATTCATTCATGTATTCACTCATTTAAGGAAGAGGTATTGAGGGTCTCTGATGTGTTAGGCACCATGCTAGGCTCTGGGGATCAAGAGGTGAACAAGGAAGACATGCTCCTGCACACCTAGAACGAATATAGTACCAGGAGAAACAGGTTAGGAAAGATTAAGCATCCCATAAGAGATGTAATTATACTTCTGCTATTGCTAATGAAAAATACAGAAGTTTGGAAGATAACAGAAGTCAGGAAAGCTTTCCAGGTGCAAGCAAAGTTGTTTACGCTGAGGTTTAAAGAAAGGAGAAGAAATTGAATAGGTTTAGAGGAGAGGGCTAGAGGGAAGGGAAAAATGATGGGAGGCCCTCTCGGGTAGAGCAAACAGCAGGTATGAAGCGCCTGACGCAGAAAAGAGTGCAGAGTATTGGTGAACAGATGCAGGGGCTGGATTTTGGCCTCCCCTCATCCCTTCAGCCAGGGATTCTTGTGCAGGGCACAGTCTAAATACCTATACAGAAAACTGGAGCTGTGTACTATGGCAAGTTCTCTTTTCTCATTTTATTTGGCCTCTAAGTCATATTTAATACCAGTTGACCACTGCCTTCTTGAAACACCTTCTTCCCCAGGTTTCCATACCTCACACACCCCTCATCTTCCTTTAACCTATGCTAGTTTTTGCTTCTCAACTGGGCCTCCATTCATACGTCTCAAGGTTTCGTTTTTGCTCCTCTTCCCTTTTTATTTGTACATTCCCTTGGTGATCTCTTCTGAAGCTTTAAATCTCAATATGGTGATGATGTCTTCATTATCATCTCCAGCTCTGACTTGCCCTCTGAGCCTCATATTTCTGAGTCCTACTGTTTATATGGCATCCTTATTTACATATGTAATACACATCACCTCATACATATCATGAGTTAGAGAGAAGTCATTTCCCTCCCCCACATACCCAACCTATTTCCGCATCTCAGGAAGTAGCACTTAATTTATGCAGTTGCTTGAGTCAAAGTCTCAGGAGTCCTCCTTGGTTCCTCTTTTTTTCTGATGCTGCAGTCACTCCATCAGCAAGTCTAACTAACTGTACATCTAAAATATATTTCACTATCTCCACTTCTCCCACTTTAGTCCATGGCATTACCGCCTTGTACCTGGATGCTGGTAGTAATCATTCAGTGGTCTCCTTCTGTATACCATGCCCTCTAAAATCTATGGTCCATTAAAAAGTTAGATTCTCTTTTTTGTGTACAAATCTAATGGATTCCTATTCAGATGAAATGCAGTCCTTACAGTGGTCTACAATGTCATATCTATTTTGTCCCCTACTTGTCCACCACTCTTCAACTCCTGTTTCTACTCTTCTCACCCACTAGGATCAAGTCAATCAAGTCACACCGGGGACATCTGTTTATTAAACTCATTGTGCTTACTCTCACCTCAGGTTTTTGTACCCGTTCTCCTCTTGAGAAGCACAGATACCCCAGATATGCTCACTCCTGGCTTATCTCACCCTCAGGCCACTGCTCAGGGAAGAGGGTCTTCCTGGGCCGCCTTTAGCAGTTCTACCACCCCACAGTCAAGGGCTGCCTTGTGACTTGCCTTCATTCTCTTTATAGGCTTATCAGAATCCAAAATTTTTATTTATATTATTTGTTTGTTTCTCTGCTCATCCTCATCTAAAAGCTAATATTTCTGAAGGCAGAGACTTGGTCTGACTGGTAACTCTTGCACTTAGAAAATGAACTGATGGTCAATAAATAATGAGGAGTGAGTGAATAATTGAATTTCTGCAACTTCAAATGTTATAATCAAAGCCAATACATTAATTTCCAAGAAATAGTTTCCTGGAAACTACCTACTTTTTCATACATTACAATCTAGATTCAAGGCCTAGGAAGACCCCTATATTGTAAACTTAGAAAAAGGTTGCGTGTACTGCATGTGGCTGATGCTTATCGTTAGTAGCTCATTGGAAGGGAATAGATTGAAAATAACAATGGTCTTTAGATCAAATGATCTGGATTTTAATCCAATCTCCAATTTTTGCTAAGCCAGGTTACAGAGCCTCTATTGTTTCATCAACTATTCAGTGGAAAAATACCACCTGACCTGCAGGTCTGTAATAAGGATTAGCCATATATACAAAAAAAATATGAGACCTGCCACATAGTAAATGTTCAGTAAACCACATGGGGCTGGTACTGATATTACAGCTTTCATTGACTGAAGCTATGAGAGTAACATGCCTAACCTAATTGTTTTTCCTCCTTGTCTATTTGCTCTTCTTGTTCTTTGTTTGCCATTATATGATGCCCCTTCCCTCAAAACTCTATTCCAACTCATCTCTTCCATGTCCTTCATGCCTCTGCTCCTGTCTCTACACTCTCGCCATGTTTGTGGAGCTGTACACTCCTTCCTTTGTTTATTCAGCTTATCAAATGTTTATTGACTCCTTGCTTTAGGCCACATTTTAGGCATCAGCAGCAAACAGTAAACCCCTTAAAGTTTCTGTATGGGGTCAATTATTTAAGTTATTGTATAAATAAGAATCCAGATTAGTACAGTTAAAGGGTAGAAGCCAAGCCTAAAACATAGTACCTACACATAGCAAATAATCTATATTTCCTGACTTGGAAGACTACCTGTTATAGTGGAAATTATAAGGGATTTAGAGCCAGAAAGATAGGGTTCACATCCTAGCATTACCAGTGATGACCTCTGTGCCCGGGAACATGTCTTCTGAGCTGTGCATTTCTCCTACCACCTCTTGACCACCACTGACATCATTTTTTTTTTTTTGAGGTGAAGTCTCACTCCGTTGCCCAGGCTGGAGTGCAGTGGCACAATCTTGGCTCACGGCAACCTCCGCCTCCCAGGTTCAGGCAATTCTCCTGCCTCAGCCTCCTGAGTGGCTGGGATTACAGGCGTGTGCCACCATGACCAGCTAATTTTTGTATTTTTAGTAGAGACAAGGTTTCACCATGTTGGTCAGACTAGTCTCGAACTCCTGACCTCAGATGATCCACCTGCCTCAGCCTCCCAAAGTGCTGGGATTACAGGCGTGAGCCACCATGCCCGGCCGGCACCTTTCTTATGCTCTAGCATTCAGTTCTGGGTAACCCTGCCTGACCTGTCTCCTTCTGGATTCCTAGCACCTGGGTTACCTTTAGTTCAGCACTGACCACATCTGGGATTCCATGTCTGCCTTTACATCCCATTTTTAAGCTCATTGAGGGATAGAAAAATCATGTTTGTGTTTCTACCTCTAGTTTTTAACATTGCACACACAGTGGCCAGTAAATGTCAAAACTGGTCCCAGTGAAATTTGTACCCTCTCCTGTTTACACTGAGCCATTCAGTTTGCATGCTCTTCATCTGCCCTGGTGTGTTAGTTGTTTTGGAAGCATTGGTGTGTGTTATTTGAGTGTTTGACCTTCCAAACTAAAGCAACACCTCTCCAAGGACAGGGCCCCATCTTCTTCATGTTTACCCCTCCCACTGACCTGTGCTCTGCTCTGGTCTGTGTAAATGTTCCCTGTTCATATTGTTGACTAAGTGTTGAGCAAGTAACTCTCCAAATGTTAAATCCTTTGAGGAGGTCAGCAAAATCCCTCCTTTGCCATTTCCCTTGTTCTTTGGGGACAAAAGAATCCCCCTAGAATTACTTCTATGCTCTTCACTTGCCATCAGCCCCAAATGACCTCCTTGAAGACACAGCCTCTGTAGGTAAAAGGTATTTGTTCATCTTTATGAATGTCAGTCTCTTGACATTCATGGTAAATAGACAAGTTCTCAGTCTCTTGACATTCATAGCAAATAGACAAATCCTTCAGTAAATGACAATGGTCCCCAGCATCACATTAAAGCTCTTGGGGATAAACACTCAAGAGTCGTCATGGTTCAGGCTCAACTTTCAAAGGCTTTGTAATGTGCTTCCCTACAGAAAAAAAGTTTATATCGTCACCTGTTATAGCCTCAACAGCAGCAGTTTGAGAGCCCTCATCTATATTTAAACTTGCTCTTGCTTAGGAACAGGAATGTTTTCTGCCAGCATTTCCAAGCAGCAAGATAGATGTGGCAGCTTCCAACGTAACAAACACAGCTCATGGATGCTTCTTTGGTATTCACTACCACGTAGGTTTGCCAGATAATGTTGATCTTATGCCCCCATCAGAGTTGCCATTTCAATGACTTTCTCAAAATCCTGAACAAATTCAAGATCTTGAGCCTCCCAGTGGGTCATTTCGGCAACAGCCTGTTCATTACTCATTACTGAATTAACAAATATTTGTCAGGTACTTACGGGGACTTGAGCACCTGCTACTGCTTGAGAAGTAGATTGGTGTAATGGTTAAGAGCAAAGATTCAGAAAACCTGGATTAAAGACCCAGTTATCTCACTTATTAGCAGTGGAACTTTAGGGCAGCACACTTAGCCTCTGTGTGCTTCAGGTTTTCCATTGAATTGGTTAATAATGAATGTACACTTCTCTGGTCATCTCTGCTTTCCCAGTTTTTCATCTTACAATAGTTTGCGTTTCCCCTGTTGCACTTAATCTCCTTTCAAACCCTTTCATGATGCCATTGCCAACTCTCAGATATTAGTTAATAAAACATGCTATACCCTCAAAAAAAACAAAAAAAAAGAGTTGGTTAGTAATGGCTGTTGCTAGTATTATCCCCACATTCCTGGTCCTGGACATGCAATGATGGGCAAATTGTTAAAGCTCTTGCTTAGAGTCCAACAAGAGAGATTAATGCAATAATCACATTAATGATTGTATACGGTAATTACAAACAGACAGACACAATATACTATATAGGAAAGGAATGCAAGAAGGGAAAGTGAAGACATAATCACAAAAGAAGCTGTCCTGAACTTGAGCATCAGCCCTGTGGACTACATAATCTGTGAGCATTAACTAGGCAACAGGGCAAAAGAGCATCCCAGAGAGAGAAAAACACACTTGCTGAGGTTGCATGGTAGGCTGGAGAAGAATGGAGAAGAGCTATGAAGGGTCTTTCAAGCCATGTTGAAGCTTTTAGTCATTATCAATTTGGTGTGAGAATAAACAGGTAGGGTCCTGGTGCTGAATTTGTGTCTTAAAGAAGTATTCTGCCTGCACCTTAGAAAATGGATTAGCAAAGTATAAGAAAATAGATAGGATGGCCCTGCTTAAGTGGCCATTCAAAGATGGAAGCAAAAGATGAAGGTAGCTGGATTATGATGGTGTGGGTAGAGATGGAGGTCAATAGTCTGGATCCTTTTTCACATTACCTGGTATCTCCTACCCTTGGAATACCATCTCTGCCTTTACCCAAGGTGATGGAGTAGTTAATTTTCATAAATCCTCTATTAGACTCAAATTCCCAGATCTCCTATTGGGAGGGAGAGGCCACAAACTGATGTTAAAATGTTCAGAAATTATTTCCTAGATGAATGGAATCTTCTGGTGCTGCTGAGGAGCCAATAGATAAATGCAGGATGTGTTCAAGAAGAAAAGAAAAAAGAGAATTGCTGAAATCAATGATAAATTTCATTCTCATAACATAAAGATAAAAGTGATCCAAGTAAGTGTGTTGGCCATGACTTTTCCAAGGATGAATGAGTTTTATGGGTGGTGCACAGCCCTTTGGCACCTTCAGTGGAAAAGTTCATCTCCCTGAATGTGGCAGAGACTTTGCTCTTGCACAAAGGCAGACCTTGGCTAACGTTGCACACGCCTGTGTTGACAGTTTTAAGATAGGAAATTTTCACACAGGGTTTTGGAAGTGGGTCTTTGCTAGATTGCCTGATGCAGGAAGAAAACATTTGGAATTAGATTAGAATCTTCCTGTTTACTACCAGGAAATGGAGACAGAACAACAACTCTTACGGTATGAAACATTGAAATGACAAGAGGAAGAAACGTAAATAGCTTAAATCTTGTTGAGCCCTATTATATATTACCTTCTTTACCTACTTCATGCTTAGTCTTCACGACAATGTTGGGGTATTTGATGGTATCCTTATATTTTAAATGAAGAAACTCAAGCTCAGAAAAATTAAATGACTTATTCAAGGTGACACAACCTGGGAGTGTAGGGATAAGATCTGAAACTATTACAAGCTGGTGCTCAAACTCATCCTCTTTCTACTTTATGAGACCTCTATATTTATGGCATTGTTTGCCTCGTCTCATCATTGGCTTAAGTGAGTTTCTCTATAAGGACCTCCCTTTCATCCTTCTTTCAAAAGTGTAAATAACTCCCTTTGGAAGTAATAAGAAAGGAAGACAAATAAAATGGGGAAAATCAATGGCTCTACTACTTTTCTTTTTCTCTAGCATCAGAACTTAGGGCTGAATGACAAAATACTGGAAGAAGAAGGAAAAAATTGTTTATAAAAAAGCAGCAGAAACATCATGTATGGGTAATATGTCATAGCATTGAAATTGGTACCAGGTGTTACTTTATGGAGGTCTGATGGATTTATTAAGGGGAATATTGTGATTAAGAAGGAGTTTGCCATTCATTTTCTTTCCTTATGGTCTCTACCCTGTGTCCCCCAAATGCCCACTGGCATCCAGCCTCCTTTAATAACCTTCTGGTCATCAGAATCATTAACAGCAGTTTCCTCACTGGGGATATTGGTTGGGTCAGGTAGAGTGCCAACATTCTTTGGAAGAAACTAACTACTTGAGTCACAGGCAAATGCGATCATCCAATCTCTAACAGCTGTAGCAAGAATATATTAGCAAGTTATATTGAAGTTCTAGGATGACTAGAATCTAAATATATATACACATAAAAATGTACACACACATACACACACATATTCCAGTCCTTAGGTCTGAACCTCAACCCTGTATTTTTCCCTTTGATATTTTTCCTGCTCTACATTAATGAGTAGATAGTTCTATCTTCCTCTGCTTTTTAAGTCACACTGATAATTTTAGGCACTTCAATGTCTCATCTGTATTATTGCAGATTTAATATTATTTTAAAATCAACATAATTTCTCATACTCAGCTTCATCCTAAACATATGAAAAATGAGACTGGTAGTAATTTTTCTCTATATGTATTATAGTAAGTACATAACTATTATTCCTGTGTACCATCCAAGTTAACCTCTATGAGATCAGTGATATGTAAACTACATTAGAGAAAGTTCCTATGTAGTGAAAAGAAACCAACTCTGTCACTTATAAACCAGTGGCTGCAGTCATGTTGTTCCCGCCCCCTAATAAGAGTCTTTACGTCTGCAAAATGGGAGAGTTATTACCTGTCATATAGAGCTGTTAGGAGGATGCAGTGAGACAATTTGTGATAGTTAAAATCTGTTTGTTTCTACTGTCTGTCAGATACCATATCATGGTCTAATTTTTCCTGTTTTCGTATTTTATCCTGACAATTGTCCTAGAAACGAAGCACTCGAGTCATGTCCGCTTATGATTATCAGGCTTTGGTGAAGAGGCTCCTCTTTCCTCAAGTAGTAAAGTGAGAATTTGACCCCTTTTCTGCCTTATTACGAAGCCCAGGCTTCTGACCTCTTTCTCTGTACCACCAGTGTGTCTAGCACCGGGCTCTGCGTCATAATCAGATCTCTCAGACTCTCACACTCAATAAACACGTATTCCTCTCCCAGTGTATGAAAGTACCAACTTATGTTCTATCCAGGTTGCTAGATTCTTGCTGCCCAGGGATGCCTTATTCTTCTCCATTCACGGTCACTAGTACCATATGACACAAGGTTGATGCTGATGAGCTATTTGTAGATGACTTAAATGAAGGCCCTGTGATCGCAATTGAATCTACCTTGAGAAAGACAATGTTTCACCTCTCTGTAGTGACTCTTGGACACGTTGGTTATACACAGAAACCATACAAGCCTGAACAGCTCACCAGATGAGAGTCTAGTTCCCTCGTTTTTCCTCCTTAGCTAAAGACTTCAGCCTTTATAAAGAAGACTTCTGTAGTCTGTGTCCCCTTTCAGAGTAAATTAGAAATCTGAGATTTATTTTTCACAGGGAAGCAGAGAAAGATTGCACTTGCCATGCTTGGTGTCTGGAGAAGGATGAAAGGTGATACTGGGCTGAGAGAAGGGCATGCCAGGACAAATGAGACTCTGCTTCCTCCACAACTCCATGTAGAATTCTTCCCTATTCTGGCTTTATTTATTTCCCTGATGTAAATAGTGATTTGCCTTTTATGTTTTATGACTAGCTTTAAAGAGCTGATGGAAGCTATTGGCCCTTCCATTAGGAAAATGCATGTAAACACACACACACACACACACACACACACACACACACACACAAGTTTGTACAAAATTGCAAGGACTAAATGGAACTTCCTGAGAATCTACAGCCTTCTCCTCAGGCCCCACCCTCAGATTAATATCTTCAAGGGTTCTGGAGACTTGGTGAGATAATCTTGCCAGGGGAAGATGACAACCCATTTGGGATGTCTTCTGGGTTATTGAAGACAAGTATTTGTGTCTCAGGAACAGATTAGGTGCTTCCTAAGTGGTTAGGAATACAAACCAACAGTCTTGAGTGTGGACATATTCATTAAAAAGAGTTACAATAACACTAGAATTTCTTGCCTCTGACAATGCTAATATCCTGTCACAGCATTTTAAACCAGAAGAGAAGATAACAAAAATAATAAAGATAATAAGAGAGATGGCATATCAATTATGGTAAACACCCAAACCTCACTATTTAAAAGTAACTCTCCTATGTATGCATTGACAAGCAATATAGAAATAATAATGATGGGAGCAAAAACTTAAGCAGCTCTTACTAAGCGCTAGGCATTATTCTACGTGCTTTAATATGAATGATGTTATCCTTTCCTTCATGAAAACTAGAAGAAAGGGAAAAGATTTTATTTTTCTTAGATAAACAGAACCCAGAGTGGGAGAGAGATTTAAAATATTACAAATTCGACAGCCATTTCAATGTATTACTTCATTGTTATGATGCTTTACTGGGTAAATTCGCATGTCTCCAAGGATTTAAAGGGACCCAACCAACTGTCCACTTAGGAGAGGAGGTCCAAGGATTCCTACCTCTCCATGGGCCATCTGGGTGGCGACAAGTGGATTAATTGTGCAAAGCCGAGACTCCTTCAGAGGAATCTCATGAACCTTAATGCCTTGCTTACCCGCATTGTTCTCTAGGAAAATTCTTGTTTTCCACCTCGGTTGGTATGTTGCAAACACTTTGTCCCAGAGACACTGGGGGCCATGGGGAATGGAATGCTGCCCATGAGCCAGATGTTTGTAAACCTTAGCTCTGAAATGTGGCACGATACCACAAACTGTCAAGTTGTATAAAAACTAAAGCAAAGACAAAAACAGAATGTAATATTTACCAGATGAGATTTGTGTGTGTGTGTAATCTTGTTGGAATTTTGGGAGTATCCAACTTTCATACATTTCAAAATGGGCCTTGTGTCCCATTCCATTCTACCCCCCACCCATCACCCCCTGTTTCTCCCTCCTGCACAGAGAAGGAGAAAGTTATGAGAGTGAAAGGCTTTGTCCTAATAAACAATGAGCTTGATATAGCCCTAGGCACTTAACTATACATTGAAGGATGTACAAGACATTTTTGGCCCCATCTCAGAGGGAGAGTCCTAAAAATATTATTTCTGGAACAATTTTCAGAAGTCGTGTGAAACAATGGGATATTGTGTGTGTTGGCAATTTTTATTCTTCATGAATGGTTAAACAGTTATATAAGCTCTACATTTGTTAGCTTGTATAAAAGTTTTAGCATGTGTAAAATAAAACTAGATTCCAGTGAGAATTTCCAAACATATGGAATACAATATTTTTCTCAATATGTCTATTGCTATAATTTCATTTTGTGTGTATTCTGACACAAATGAACAGCCTGAAGAACCCAATAGGAGATATCTGTTTAAAGGACTTGAGGATGCATCGAAATGGGAAAAGATAAGAGAATTTTAAATGCATTTGAAATATTCTCAGCAAACGGACACAAGAACAGATAACCAAACACCACATGTTATCACTCATAAGTGGGTGTTGAACAATGAGAAAACACAGACATAAAGAGGGGGACATCACACACTGGGGCCTAGGGGTTGAGGGGCTAGGGGAGGAATAGCAGGGGGTGGGGGGATAGGGAAGGGATAGCATTAGGAGAAATACTTAATGTAGATGATGGGGCGATGGATGCAGCAAACCACCACCATGGCACATGTATACCTATGTGACAAACCTGCACAATCTGCACATGTACCCCAGAACTTAAAGTACAGTTAAAAAAAAAAACAGGTTATTTTAGGAAATATCAGGTTATTTAATTTTGAAAAGGTAGGGAATCCTCTTAGTTTGAAGGCTTACATCACAAGTTTGCATACCCTTTCTGTTGAGAGAGGGAGTGAGAAATTTGATTGAGTGGCTTCATTGTGACAAACATATTTGTAAAAGGTGGGTCTAGGCCACCAGCTTTATATCGTATTACCCTTCTTCCGTTATATCTTGTTAGAACCAGGGCAGACTCAGGACTTAGGGGAGATAGGCCAAAGACTAGATTATGACTAATTCAGTTCTCTCTTTCTCTTGAAAATCTGAACTAAGAGACCCAACACCTGGGATCAGGCAATGGCAGGCATCTGAACTGAAAGGTTACATTGAGATGAGAATGAGGTGCCCTTTTTCAGCCAATTGTGAGCTGAGAACATAGCAGAGAAAGCCGATCTGCCCTGACAAGTGGGAACTTTTATCAGTGGCACAGAGAAAAGAATATAAGAAGTGTGTTCCCAGAAAGAGAAACACGGTAAGCGTAGATGCCTTGCAGATGGATGGTTTTCTGTTTACTGTCCACGTAAACCTCTGAAATAGATCACTCCCTGATTTGGAGCTAGCTCATATGGATCCCTCTTACACAGACACCAATTGCCAACAACACTCTGATGGTGATAGAAATTTCCAGCACCATAAAACTCAACACTAGAAAATATAACTAACCATTTCACTTTCTCAAGTTATACAAAGGTAACATTTAAATTTTGTCTTACAGATAAGGAAATTTTACAGAACTTATTGTTTACTTGGTTTGTTTTTACAAAAATCCCTTACACCTTTGGGTGACACTGGGGTATAGCAAAACCAGTGTAAAAACGTGTTTGCTGGGGAAAACGTGGTTACTGTGCTTGGCGTAAAGCTGTGTTTAATAATTGGGCATTGAATGGAATTTATGGCATTATGCAAGATAGGTGGGAGCAGGGTGGGTTTGCAAATAACACCACTCGCTAATACCTACATTCCAAGTCTACCATCGATGGTCGATTTCCATTCTCTTTATCCAGCTGTGTTGTAGTAAGTGAAACTGGAAGTGTTAATAGTGAATTAAATGAAACAGATACTGTACATGTGCAGTATGGGAACCATAAACTCTGTAACCTTAGCAGAAGATTCTAGAGGAGGAGAAAAAGATCCCTGTGGTGTGCTAGTGGATAATTTGAAAGAAACTACCTTACTTTCAAGTCCCACTCTGATTAATAGAGGCTCTGATGACAAAAAGATCATGTTGCCACTTTAGGAGGTCAAGATTCTAGTTTCAAATTGCAATTAAAATGGATTCCTTGCATCCATTGCCAACCCCTCCCACCCTCCATCCAGCACTTCCCTTCCCCACCCCAGTCCCTGGATTTCTCATTTACAGTGTAGCTTTCCCAAACACTGAGCTGAGAGGGGAGTCCTTTTGCAAATTAGCACACACATTAATGATGAGTACTATTGATTGACACTTACTATGTGCTGGGCCCCTTACCTTCATATAACTTGTCTGTTTAAGAGTCATATGTGATAGACATTTTTCTGATACCTCTTTCACAGGTGCAGAAAGCTATGCTCCCAGAGGTCAGATTACTTGCCCAAAGTTACACAGCTCTCAGTGACAGAGCTGGTATTTCCCCCCAATCTGACTGCACAGCCTGTGTTACAAACAACTAAGGCTTTCAAATTACATATTTGGGTGCTTGAGTCTTAAAAAGACCCAGTCCCAGGGTTATTTCAGATATTAGCTATTGTTTTATAAATGACCAGGAACCTAAACCAGAAAGCTATAAATTCTCTACTTGAGAAAATTTTCCTTCCCAGTTTAAACAGTATGATTTTTCATATGCCCACTAGCATAAAGTGATCTTGACATATATATTTCTATATAGAAATAAAAACCCCCTATTGTGTTATCAACGGCAACACATTGAGTTGACATATAATAAATGTTTTGTAAGTTTTAACTACAAAGGTCACTTAACTTCATATAAGTTAATATACATATATTTAGACCTCATATTCTGAGATGGTCTTTCTTCACTCATATTTCAAGGAACCTAGGGCAGGCCTACCTCCTGCATAATTCTGTATAGAAACAAGACTCACAGATAGTAAGAATTTTCCTAAACTAATGCAAAATTATTTGGATTTACCTGCTTTGTGTTAGGAATCAGGAAAGATTGTTGATTTATCTGCTTTGTGTTAGGAATCAGGAGAGATTGTTGAGAGATCAAAATACTGAGGCTAAAAGAGAGATCAATAAATTGAGGCTATTTTTGCAGACCCATTTTTCTGGAAAATGAAAGTTCTCATATTCTGGCTTGCAGTTCATTCTTAACCTTATACAATATATTTTAAACATAATATCAGATAAAATTTAATCTATAAAACATGTTAAAATATTCCCTGAAGGCAGGCCGTACGCGGTGGCTCATACCTGTAATCCCAGCACTGTAGGAGGCTGAGGCAAGCGGATCACGAGGTCAGGAGTTCAAGACCAGCCTGACCAGCATGGTGAAACCCTGTCTCTACTAAAAATACAAAAATTAGCCAGGCATGGCGGCGCGCCTATGCAGGAGGCTGAGGCAGGAGAATCGCTTGAACCCAGGAGGCAGAGGTTGCAGTGAGCCAAGATCGTGCCACTGTACTCCAGCTTGGGTGACAGAATGAGACTCTGTCTCAAATATATATATATATATATATATATATATATATATATATATATACACACACACATATATGTATGATATATATACATATATATACACACATATGTGTGTGTGTGTGTGTGTGTGTGTGTGTGTGTATTCCCTGAAATAATAAGATCAGGGGCAGTGATATAGTAGGGAAAATTCCTAACTTGCAATTGGACATTGGCCTTGGAGGGGAAGATCCTCTATTATTTAGCCCTCTGGACGTTCGCCAGTGAGATACGCAGTCTTGCATACTACATATCTCACTGCCCTTCTGAATTGAACATTGTTAGTTTTGCTGCTGTGCTAATGCAGAAATGAGAGTCACAATTATGCAAATAAATATTTGCTTAATATAACAAATTGTTCTATTTTGGCTCCTTTAGCTGTGCTGATTTTTTTTTAAATAAGCTGACATTGGAAATAAAAGAAATGTAATAATTACCATGGGAAATATAGTTTAAAGATGGCAAAGGAGCTAAAATAGCAGTTGTAGAAAAGGGATTCAAAATCATTTGATGTTTCTAACTGTACAATTAATGGGGCTCCAAGGAGAGGGAAGAGTGAGTGAGTTCCCAGAGCTATTAAGATTCCATCAGCCCCTCTTGCTTTCAGCAGTCCTGTTGTATACCTTTGACAGTTGGCATGGATTCAAAATGCAGAGGGTGCTTCGCTTGGAAATTCTCTCTCACTCATGCAAAGAAGGATGGGGATAAATTCATGTGATGCATAGAAATGGAAGCCACAACACACCACTAAGCAAGTATCCATAACTAATTCATTTCTATCATTCCCCATATATGCTTAACCCCCTTGATCTCTTCTCTCCCCACCTCTTTTTTTTCCCCTCAGTTTCTTATTGTCTTTTTTTTTCTTTTTTGAAGAGAAAACTTCATCTGATCTGTCAGAGAATGATAAACCTCCAAAGTAAGCATTTTTTGTTTTAATGACGTTATCCTAGGGCAGCAGGGGAGGCCTGGATGTACACACAGAGAGAGTTATCTAGTTATAACTGTGACAATGGCTGGTAAGGGGAGAGCTTGGGAAAGGTCTTCCATCAATGGCTGGGTGCATTTTCTCTTCTGTGGAGAATCTGAGTCAGCATGAGGGATCCTCTCATTGCCTACTACAAAGGCTTGGGGGATTAGTTAAGATTGTAGCCCTTGCCCTTATCAGAGTGGTCAGAATACAGGTAACATTAGCCCCTTCTTTGTTTTTGTCCCAAAGAAGGCAATAGGAAACCCTTTGTGATTTCCAGGCTTGGATTGAGTTTAAGATGCTTCTCTGAATTCATGGTACAACCCAGGTGGAGCTATCTTATTCTCTAGGCAGTCTCGTGTCCAGGTGGAATTTGGGCAGTGAGGGGTGGGGGTTGGAAGGGAGATTTTAGGTTCTGGCTAAGACTATTAGCAGGAAAAATGTTTGCTATTTGTTTTTGTTTCACTGGTTCACATTCCCCTAAACAACCTTAGAGAAAGAGCAAAAAGGAAGAATAGGGTTGGTTTGTCTAACTTTAAGATATTAAAATAGTGGGACAGAATGGGCCACTAAAAGTGGTTATAGAGAACACCAGAAATGCTAACATGAGAATACATGCATAATATATTGTGGAGGAAATAAAAACGGGCCATGAATTAATATGTAGGATATCATTTTAGTTTTTTTTTTAAAAGATATGTGTGTATTTATGGGGAAAAAAGTGTCTAGGAAAAAATAAACCAAAATGGTAATAGAGGTTGCCTTGAAAGGGAGATTCGGACAGTTTTGCATTTTTTCTCTTTGCTTATCTATATTTTCCCCCTTCCTACAATGTTCAAGCTTTATTTGTATACATTTTTTTATTTTAAATTAAAAGCTAAAAAAGTAAGATACCAAGGAAGTTAAGAAAATAAAAACAGGGGTTCCAAAGTCAGAAAGATCTAACTGAGGCCCTAGCTGTGGGAGTGTGATAATTTAACATGCACCACCATGCTTTGTAAAAGCACACACCTCCTGTGGATATGGAATTGTGTTTACTAGCATTCGTCTCCTTCTGTTCTGGGAAAGCTGAGCCCTTCCTTAAGAATTTTCTGTGGCTGACGGGGTGGTGGCTGTGTGCTCCCCCACAGAAACACCCACCATTCTCCATAGCCCCCCACCCAGAGCCCCACCAGCTTCTGTCTGGCCTCGTTGTGGAGGTGGAAGGGGTTTGTACATGAAGGAAAGGCACTCCAGGACATCTAGTCAGAGGAAAATGGGACATGTGTAGAAACAGCTCCCAGATAGAACTGTGACACCAAAGGGGTTCAAACAGCTTGGAATTTAAATCCCAGCCTACTATGTACCATGTATGAGACAAGCCACATATCTGGCCTGATCTCAGCTTCCTCATTCAGGAAAGACAATGACCCTCGTGGCTCACTTGCTGGACTATCATGAGGCATAGGAGAGAATGACTGTGTAGCACTAGACAGACAGCCTGGCATGAAGCAAGTGCCCAGTACGTGTCAGCTGCTGCTCATCCACCCAACAGTCCTGGCAGATGACATTCAGTGCTGATCAGCGGTTACTGTTACAAACTATTTAGTAGTAGGAAAGGTAGTTATTGCATGACCCATTAATAACTGGATGGTAGGAGGAAGTAGCACACAATGTACTGCCTTCTTTTGATACCAACTTTCTCATCTTCTTGGTGTTTGCAGTGCAACAGGCTTGATCCTCCAGGTGGTTTCAGGGCTTTATTGTATTCTGCCCAAGAGTATTTATTTTCTTTGCCTAACTCAAGAGACAGGGGAAAAGATCAGAGAGAGAATGGCTACTGCAATAGTGAATAAATAAGGCTATGATCTGAACACTCTTCTCACACAGTGCTGCAAGCCTTCTGACTTGTTTTACAGATTTGCCCTGACTGTGAAATCAGGGGCCCTGTCATTTCTTGGACATTCACTGGGTATAGTACAACAGCATGGAGGATGACAAGCAGGCCCCCTCTGATGCAGATCTGTTTAAATCTTGGCTCTTCTATACTTTGGTGATATATTCTCCTGTGTAAGCACCTTTAACTCACTCAACTGTTTTAAGAATGGGAAATGATGTATTTAAAGAGTCTAGCATAATATCTACATAGACACTGAATATATTTTTATTACTACTACACCTCTTACTACCAAACTGAATTGAAAATAATAGGGCTGATAATCCCTTTCTATCCTGTGCTGGACAAACAGCCCCAGTGTTAGGCTCTGTTCTGAACACTGATAACAAGGATCTAATACACTGGAGGTGTATTCTGGAAAAGATCAAGGAGATGAGAATAGCCAGTGCTGGGTGATGTCATGTTTGGCTGACGCAAGGGTGCTTAGTTGGACATTGACAAGAGAAGACACCTTTTTGCAAAGAACAGTAACAAGAGTAATGACAACAATTAATATTAATTACTGATTATATGCCAGACCTTGTTCTCATTTCATTGCATGCAATACATTTGTTAATTCTCACAACAGTTATTCGAAGCATATTGTCCCCATTTTATAGATGAGAAAATTGGGTCATAGGAATTTTAAGTAACTGACATATTTGGGAAATGGGATGTGAAGCAGAGGCATCCAGCTTCTGTGTCCATGCTCTGCCTCACTGTGTCAAACCCACCTCCCTTATCTAATGAGGCTTCCCTGGGGAAGAGAAATTAAGCATGCTCCATTACTGAAGGAGGGCAAAATAGGGCCTATAGGAGAAACTTCAAGGAGAGAGATCGCAATATAATAAAGGTTGTCAGCAGTGATTCAAAAATTGGCTACCATAAGAGTTAGCAAGTCTTCTGTTACTAGCAATGTTTAAGTAGTTGTCGGATGGCCTTCTGGGATGCAAAAGTTTTGGGAGGATTCTAGTATCTGGAAAATGGTTACACTAAAGAAACTAAATCTCCTTGCAACTTTAAGATTCTTCTGTGCCTAGCCTAACACATTGGCATTTTAAATAAGAATCTGAATGAATGAATAACTGAATGAATTCAATGAATCCATGAACATGTCAGATCAGAGATTTACCTGATATATGCAGAGCAATGATGGCCTTTTCTTCCAGAAGCCCACAACGCTCAGTGACTTTAGATATGTCAATCAACAGTAAAGCTTATCCTTATATTGTAATTTTATATTTTACTATTTTCTTTGGTATAATTGGATGTAAAAATCTTTGCCCACCAGAGATAATGCCTATCTACTACAAAATGGAGCACATATTAGAAGCCTTAAATATGGTATTAAATGATGAAGTTCATAGAAATATGATTCAGTTCCAGGTGAATATCCTAGACACTGCCAAGGTATCCCAGGTCAGAGATCTATCTTGAACCAGTCATTCATTTATTTACCAAGCACTGGTGATTTTATTTAACTTAATCTTACTATGTGCCAACTCTAGCACCAAGAAGAACGAGAAAAGCCTTCTCAAGGGAAGGCATTTGCCACATAAAGTAATAGATAAACATAGGGTAAAGAAAGCATGGGTGATGCCTCTGGGACCAGATAAACTCAGCCTCGTTGGGCAAGGAAGGCTCCAGGAGAACTCCAAGCTGAAGAAACTGGATATTTGAAGACCTGGTGGCAGGTACAGGGCCAGGCACAGAAGAGGCACTTGATAAATAGTTTATTCACTGACTACAATAGATCTGTGGGCTGCATTGCATAGACCAGTGGTTCTCAAAATATGGTCCCCAGACCAACAGCTTCAGTATCGTCTAGGAACTTGTTAGAAATGCAAATTCTCAGGCCTAATTCCCGACCTGACTTAGACACTCTGGAGATAAGGCCCAGCGCTCTGTATTTTAACAAGTCCTCTAAGGGATTCTGATTCATGCTCAAGTTCCTTGCCCCACCCTTAAACCAGGCACCCAAGTCAAACTAAGCCAAATAAACCTTCCCTACAAAATACACACACATATACATATACTCCAAATGAGATGATTAGTTAAGAGTGGTAGAGTATCATTTCTTACAAAAGGGCAAGCTCTTCTTGCAGGTAGATTATGCACAGCATTTCTCCGAGTTTCAGAAGGGCAGATGGTCCAAGGGGGTGGAATCTAGAACAACAGTGCATGATAAAAGCCTGGTAACCTGCTAGCCGTGGCAGGAAGCCCATACACTCTCTCTGTTGATGGGAACAATATCCAAAATTCCCTTTTGTTCTTGTAGGGGTGAATGGAAATCTGCCACTGATTTCCCTGGGACATTCTGAAGTGGGGATGCAGGTCCACTTAATGGGTCTCCAAGGACAGCCCTGAGATTGGGGCTGTGAGTCTCTAAACAAACCAAGGAAATAGAAAGTTAAAACAAACATGGACATTTATTTTCCTAACTTGCCAATTGCAAACAGAATTTTGTTTAATAAACCATGAAATGATTCACAGAGGTCTGTGTATTATTCCGAAGTACAGCTGGCTAATGTAAAAGAATCTTTTTTTCTTAGTCTTTCAGGCCATATATAGAATTTGCAGGCATGCCAATTTGTATTTATTTATTGGTAAGGCCTGTATCTGCTTTCTGAGTAGGTGATTGGGAATCTTATTGTCAATTGGGTATTGTAAACAAGAACCTGCAGGGGGCAATGAGCCTGTATTAATCTCAGACACATCCTCTCAGCTCCACGGCCCCCACTCCAGCCCAGGTCTTCATTCACACCAATAGATGACTTCAATAGTCTCCAAAATAATCCTCCTAGATAATGCCATTAGTTCTTTCCAGTTTTCCTTCTCTGCTCAGCCAGAGTGAATTTTTAATGCATATCTGATTATGTCAACCACTTGCTTACAAGAATATCTTCAAAAAGTTGCCAATGTAATTACAATAATATATATACTTCTTACTATGGCCAGCAGTCTGGCATGTGGCCCTTCCTACCTCTCATCTCTCTCTTTTACAATGTAGCTCATTTTACTGGAGTCATAATACCCTTCCTCCTGGTTTTCAATTCATGGCAATTGCTTTCTTCTTCTCTGCCTCCGGGCCTTTGTACTGGCTGTTGCCTCTGCTGTACATGCTTTCACTTTCCCTCTTCACCCAGCTATGTTAGATGCACGCTGCTGGTCTTTCCTATCTGAGTTAATGCTTCCTCCGGGAACTCTTTACCTCAACTCCACCAGACCCCAAAGACTGGGGTCAAGTTCTCTGTGATATACTTGCAACATTTCTTGGATGACTTCCACATAACCATTATCAAAATTACAAGAAAATAATTGTTAACTTGCCTGTATAATATCGTCTTTCCTGGTAGAATGCAAGCTTCTTAAGAGCAAGGACAATGACGGTTCTGTTCACTACTACATTCCCAGCACCTGGCCGGGTGTGTAGCTTACAGTGTGTTTCCACCAGTTTCCTCTGAATGACCCAGTGAATAAACCAAGTCTTTGTAAGGATTTGGGATTTCTAGAGTGGTTTAAAGGAAGTGAAAGAGATATGTTACACCTGGGGTGATGACCATTTCAAGGATAGGGAACCATTTTGGAAAAAGTCAAAATTCAGATAAATTTTTAGGTAGGAGACTAGAAACTCAGAAGCCACGGAATAAAAACTCATCATTTATGGTTTTTGATACATAAGGCTCTACTGTTGCCATAGCCCATGAGTCATTTTCCAAATGGAAGGGAAAAGCAAGCAGAGAACCTTAGCACTGTAATACAGAATTCTTCTTTTTACTTCCAGTTAGATGCACTGTTAACTATACTACAGGGCTATAGTAACTCACACAGCATGGTACCAGTGCAAAAACAGGCACGTAGATTAATGAAACAGAATAGAGAGCCCAGAAATAAGACCACACACCTACAAACGTCTAATCTTTGACAAAGCTGATGAATACAAGCAATGGAGAAAGGACTCCCTATTCAATAATTGGTGCTGGATAACTGCTAGGTATATGCAGAAGATAGAAACAGGACCCCTTCCTTACACCGTATACAAAAACCAACTCAAGATGAATTAAAGACCTTAATGTAAAACTCAAATCTATAAAAACTCAGGAAGACATCCTAGGCAATACCATCCTAGACATGAGAAAGGGCAAAGAAAGATTTTATGAAAAAGACACCAAAAGCAATCACAACAAAAGCAAAATTTGACAAGTGGGATCTAATTAAACTAAAGAGCTTTGCGTAGCAAAAGAAACTATCAGAGTAAACAGAAAACCTACAGAATGGGAGAAAATGTTTGTAAACTATGCATCTGCCAAACGTCTAATATCCAGAATTACAACGAACTTAAACTAATTTACAAAAATAAGTCATTAAAAAGTGGGCAAAGGACATGAACAGACACTTTTCAAAAGAAGATATAGATGCAGCCAACAGTCACATGAAGAAAATCTCAATATCACTTGATCATTAGAGAAATGCAAATCAAAACCACTATAAGACCATCTCACACCAGCCAGAATGCCTATTAATAAAAAGTCAAAAAATAACAGATGAGGAGAGTTATGGAGAAAAGGGAACGCTTATGCTCTGTTGATGGGAATGTAAATTAGTTCAACAATTGTGGAAAGCAGGGTGGTGATTCCTCAAAGAGCTGAAAACAGAACATTCAAACCAGCAATCCCATTACTGGGAATATACCTAAAGGTATATAAATTGTCTATCTTAAAGATGCCTGTGAGTGATCTCTTGCAACACTATTTACAATAGTAAAGACATGGAGTCAACCTAAATGCCCATCAATGGTAGATTGGATAAAGACAATGTGGTACATATACACCATGGAATACTATGCAGTTGTGAAAAAATAAGATCATATCTTTTGCAGAAACATGGATGGAGCTGGAGGCCATTATCCTTAGCAAACTAATGCAGGAACAGAAAACCAAATACCTCATGTTCTTATAAGTGTGAGCTAAACAATGAGAACACATAGACACATAGAGGGAAACAGTAGACACCGGGGCCTACCTGAGGTTGAGGTTGGTAAGAGGAAAATGAACAGAAAAAATAACTATTGGGTACTAGGTTTAGTATCTGGGCAATGAAATAATCTGTACAACGAACTCCTGTGACTTGAGTTTACCTATATAACAAACCTGCATCTATACCCCTAACCTAAAATAAAAGTTAAGTAAAAACCTCGTTATGGTTTATTAAATTAATCCCTGCTTTCAGAGTTCAGAAGTAAGAGCATTTCTTCTTGCCATTTGCATCTGAAAGCCTTGATTCCCATAACATTGTGCTTTCTAGAAGTTTTCCTCACAGACAAACCCCAAAATGGAGGCTCCACGGACCTAGGCAGCTCTGGATTTAGGGTGAGGGAGTAGGCAATTAATACAACCTATCGAGTGGCTTCTCTTGGGCCTTTCTCAGTGTTTTATTGGGAAGGGCTGTCTTAGCTATTATTGCAGAGTTGTGCTGACCAGGAGAAATATATAAAGGAAGTCCTCTACTTTCAAAGAAATGTTAGTGTCTTGAGCTAAACAAAGTGTCAAAACCACATCTTCTCTCAACACACGTGCACACATGTGTGTGCACACACACCGAGTACATTGGACCCTGTGTTGCCTGGGACACCAACGCAGCTTCTATCCCATATGCACCACTCACAAGTTGCCAACATCACATGGTTAGATCTGGGGTTGACTTGCATATAGTCTGAACCCTCTAAAGGATGCCAGGAAGACCTTTTTTTTCCTTCTCTCCTCCCAAATATTTCCTACTTAATGCCTCAGCTGTCGGAAATTACAATCATATCAAATGAAGTAAAAACTAGCCTACATAAGTTCCTATCACAGAGCCTAGTACATAGTGGTGGCTCAGTGAATGGTAGAAAGAGCACTATTGCAGTGGTTTTCAACTTTGTACTTTAGAATCAATGGGGAAGCTTTTCTAAAATACAGATGTCTGGACCCCCTCCCTGAGATTCTGATTTAATTGTTCTGGAGTGGGGCCTACATATCAGCATTTTTAGAGTTTCACCCCAGGTGATTCTTCAAGCAGAAAGGAGTAGGAGACACTGTCACTCAGACATGAAGTGGTTGAACACATCATTATCCTACAACTGACTTGAAGGACACACTTTGCTTAGGGTTGTGTCCATAGCCCCCTAATTTAAGGCATATGAAAGAGTTCCTCTAATGCCCAAGGCCTGAGAGAAAACTAAGACCTTCTCCTGGCTATGAATCACGACTTCTGCCTTTTCCCTCCACCCTGCCCATGGCTTCCCTGTTTAAGACCCAAGAAGAACCAAAATGGAAAAATTGTATAAATTATAAGGAGATATTTTGTCAAGGTAAATGGCTAAAATAACCTTTAGCATTTTTAACTTTGAAAAACAGATATAATAGCATCCATGAAGGGGAAAAGCTTCTTTTCTGTTAACTTTTATTCACCTTCATTGAATTTTTAAATATGTAGTAAACATGATTGTAGGGCTTCTCATTAACTGGGGTATCTCACAGCCATAATTTTTGATACACAACATTACTTACCAATTAGCCTGTCTTGTTCGTTTAAATTTCTTTGCTCATATTTTAATGGGAGCTAATGATGCCTTTGTTGACTTATTTAATGTTATGTAAATGTGGCTATAAACTGTGAAGGGTTTAAGCAGAAGTACTATTTTTGCTTACTCTTCAGATTTTGGAGTGTGTAGAATCCCCAGGAAACACACATATCAGCACAATGGATGTAAACTACTGAGGAGACCAAATAATAATAATTTCTAAAACAAGCAGTGAAGGATATTTAGAGTATGAAATTTTTATTTTCCTCTGGGTTGTTTATTTGAGTATCAAAGGAGTTTCAAAGTTAGCTTCACAGAAGTTGTTTTTCTTTTTCTCCTCCCGTAATTACCTGGCAATAGGCCAGCCTAACACCATCCTCTAAACTCAGCTAGGGACAGCTGGGCTTGGCAATGGCTCTCTTGCTGGGTTTCATGAGCCTTGTTCTTAACAAAGTTCTATTCTTCCTCATGGCTGACATATATATAATTGAATGAATGGATGAATGAACAAATTAATGAAAACTTTATAATTTTGGCAGGTACATAGATGGTCCTTCTAAGACACTAACTTCTCCATAATGTCACCTCTGCTTCTCCAATGACCTTGTCCACTCCCCCAGCTCAGCCACTCATTCCTTTGTCATACCTTTCACCTCATAATCAGCAAAAACCAAACACCATCTTATTTTAGCTGCATGCACCTCCCTTTCTGCTTATCATCTTCTGATATTCCAACTTACTTCCCCAGTGCCCCAACTTCAATCATCTCTTCACCCCCACCAGAACTTCCAATCCCTTGATCCCAAATTAAACCTTTCTCTGTCCCTTAAAAACTTAAGTCCCATCTTCCCCAACTACCTTGGTTCACTTTCTTAGTAAATTATAATAATCACTTAATGATGTACATCCTTGAATCCATTGCTGCAGTTATCGGGTAAAACCACAACCTTGGTTAAATCCAGTTTTCTTTCTACATTATACTCGCACCATTCAACTGAACATTGGTGGAGAAAATGGTCTCCCATGCTGAATGGACTGACTTTGGAATTATGACCACAAATGTCACGTGGCTTTCTGTGCTTCCAGGCAAACACACTAAACATCTAGACTATTCTGCTGTCTGTAACCACTTGTGATAGGCTTGAACTGTGTCCCCCACCAAAATTTTTATGTCGAAATCATTACCCCCAATACCTCAGAATATTATCTTATTTGGGAATAGGGTCCTTACAGTTGTAATTAATTAAATTAAGGTCAGTAGGGTGAGCCTTAATCTATGATAACTGGTATCCTTATAAAAAGGGGAAATTCAGACACAAAGACACACAGAGAACACCATGTGAAGATGAAAACAGATACAGGTGATGCTTCTGTAAGCCAAAGAGCACCAAAGGTTACCAGCAAGCCACCAAAAGCTGGGGGAGAGGCCTGGAAAAGATTCTTCATCATAGCTCCCAGAAGGAACCAGTACTACCAACCTCTTGATCTCAGACTTCTGGATTCCAAAACTGTGAAATAATACATTTCCGTTAAACCACCCAGTTTGTGGTATTTTGCTATGCAAACAAATATATTACTGTACCATACCTTCTCTAGTTCCAAACCTCAACTCGGCATCCCTTCTCCAGCTTCACTCTCAGCTGTTGACCCTGCTTCATCTGTCACTGAGAACAATAGAAACAAGCAGAAACCCCTAGCCCTACCTCAACCCAGCTACACAGGAACATGGAGTAACTGCTCTCCTTTCTACTTGAAGCCCATCAGGAGCATGAGATCCCATCCCCATTCCCTCCTCATATAACCCCAGCTATTCTCTCCTCTTCCTTTTTATCTGTTTCTTCCTCTCTACTGGATTATTCTGATGGAAATGCAAACATTCTATTTCTCCCATATTCCCATAAGGAAAGAAATTTTTCCAGAAAATGTTGACTCTTCAATTAACCTCCCCACCAATACTACTCATTTTCTCGCTCCTCTTTGCATCAAAGCTCCTTGAAGAGTTACTTTCATTCACTGTCCTTAATTCTTTTCCTTTCTCTCTTGCAAACCCACTCCAGTCAAGCTAACTTCCCAACCAGCCCACGGAAATTTCTTTTTTCGGATGACCAGTGACTTCCATACTAACTCCAGAGGTCACGTTCTTTAGTACTCATCTTCCTTGACTTAGTGGCAGTGTCTGACACAGTTGATCAAACCTTTTGTCCTAAAAAACAACCTCTTCACTCAGCTTCTAGGCAACAGGAGATACCAACGCTCCTTCTCGGTCTCTTTTGCTGATTCTTCCTCTTCTCCCTGATTTCTCTCTGCTGGGTTCCCCAAGGCTCAGTCTGTTTTCGTTCTGTCTCCAACCAGGCTCAGTCTCTTATATCCCTGGTACAGTGCGCAGTGCTCTCTTCCCAACATCAGACACCGACATGAGGCTGCTTATCTGACATCTCCGTGTGAATGTCTGATATTCCAGACTCAATACATCTAAAATTAAATTGTTGATAATCTTCTTCAAATCACTCCTATCTGCAGCTTTCTCCGTCTTAGATGACTGCAGTGATATCCTCTCCTTTGCTCAAGCCAAAAACCTGGGAGTCATCCTTGACCTTTTTCTTTCTCTCATCTCCCATTGTCAAATCTATCAGGAGATCCTGTTGGTGTCACCTTCGCAGCAGATCCAGAGTCTAACCACTTATCACTACTTCTGTGCCTAGTGCTCTAGTTTGAACTTGCCATCATCTCTTGCCTGAATTACTGCGATAGCCTATGTCTATTCTTAACACAGAAGCCAAAGTGATTCTTTTAAAATATGTCAGGTCATGTCACTTCGTTCAGAACCCAGCAACGGTTCTTCATTTCATGCAGAGAAGAAATCAAAGCTCTTTCAATGGTCTGCAAGGCTTTCCTGACCTGGCCCTCCCTTTGCTTCGCCTCTCTGACTTCCCCTACACACCCCTGCTCGTTCTTCTCCAGCCACACTCTTCTCCACAGTGGTTCCTCACCAGGTCTGCATACTCCCACCTCAGGGCCTTTGTGCTAACTGTCCCCTCTACTGGGAAGCCCTTCTTCAAGCATCTTCATAGCAAATTCCTTTACTGTCTTCAAGTCTTTGCTCAAATTTTCTCTTTCTATTGAAACCTATGCCAACCCTGCTGTTGAATATTGCAGTGTGCCCCCCACAACTCTCCTGATCATCCTTAACCTCCATTTCCATGCCTGTTTTCCACACTATTTATTAACTTCTCTTATGAGATGAATTAATCTGCTAGGATGACCATAACAAAATACCAGACCAGGCAGCTTAAATAACAGAAATGTGTTTTCTCACCGTGCTGGAGGCTAGAAGTCTAAGATCAAGGTTTCTCTGGAGATGGCTGCCTTTTCGCTGTGTCCTCACATGGTCTTTTCTCTGCACTCTTGCCCCTGGTGTTCTCTGTACAAATTCCTCTTATAAGGACATCAGTCAGATTGGATGAAAGCCCACCCCAATGTATCATCAAATACAGTCACATTCTACATTACTAGACGTTAGGGCCTTAATATATGAATGGGGGGGGGGGGCCATGATTCAGCCCATAACACTAGATCTTTTACTTATTACATTAATTATACTCTGTCTAAACCATCTAGTCTGAAACTCCCACAGGAAAGTAAGCTCATGACCACAAGGACCTCATCTGTCCTGTTCTCTGCTGAGGCCTCTGTGTAAGGAGCAGTATCTGATATAAGGTAGGCTCTAACTAAATATATATTGAATAAATGAATGGATAGGTGCAAGTCCAGGTTATTGAGAGTTAAGAGCAATAAAGAGAGAGGCTATGTGGGTCACTAGGATTTAGACAGTCTAGGCTATAATTCTAGCTATGACATCTTGAGCAAGTAGCTTATTCTTGCAGAGTATCACCTTTCCCACCTGGAAGAATGAGAGTTCTTGTTGACCCATCCCACTAGAATAGATGCTTTTAAGGTTCGAACGTAATAATGAATATGGAAGGGCTTTAGAGTCCTAGATTCTCATTCAAATAACAGAAATAACAGAATCATTGTATTCGCCTTGCAGCAAATAACAATAATGACTGCTGCCTTCTATAATACTAAGTCATCACTGTGTAGCAAGTACTGTATTAAGAGCTTGACATTCACTACTTTATTTAATCCTCATAGACAACTGTAAGGAAGTTACTGTCATCTCCATTTTTCTAACCAAGGATACTGGATAGTAGTCATTGAACATTAAAAATACATATTTGTTCTATAATATGTGGCAGAAATTAATTTGACCTTTAGCACTCAAAGAAGCATGTGTTTGTGGGTATGTGTATATAGAGGTTAGTATTAGAAGTCTATACTGTAGATGATCAACTAGCAAAAATCAAAGATCTGTAGGAAGATGCTGTTTCTCATGACATTGTACTCTGTGAGGTATTGTACTATCTGAGGCATTTCAGAAATGGCAAAATCTCCTTTACTTTTTTTAAGCTTTAAGGAAGGCAGTCACTTAACCTAGTGAAACTTAGAAGCAGAGCATTCTTCTTTGCCCTCTGGGCAGAGATTATTCATAAATAATAATCTACTGGTTTTCCTGACCGTATATTTCTTATTCCTAGATGCCCCATTCTTTTTTGTTTTCCTAGCTTTGCCACAATTGCTAAAGCTCTACTAAGGGGGATTATTGCTAAACCTTGTCAGTGCAAGAACCAGAGTAATTTGTGTACAGTACAGTTAAAATTACACCATTACACTTGAAGCTAACATTATCCTAATGAGTTGAAATGGAGGAAGGAGCTTGCTTAGAAAAGATGGTAAGTGACTTAGCACTGGTTTCTCACTTCCAGTGATAACGTTCTTCAGAACTGTGTTTTGAACACATTATTATAGATTTAAATATTTTAATATTCATTTATTCTAATTTCCCTTTTGATAGGTACCATCTCTGTGCTCTCATTTCATCAACTCTGACTAGTGACACCACTCTATTTAATATCTTCCTTGGCCAAATTTCTTGTGAAGTGAGAACTAGATTTTAGCTGCTTAAGGAGGCTTCGACAGCTCCTTTGTTGGCTGAGCATTTAAAACTTAGATTCTAATCTAAAACCCTTTAACAAGGAAGTATTCAACCTAGAGCTTATATGAGTGTACTGGGATAAAATCTGTTGGAGATATTGTCAATATTTGCCCTAAATTACAACCTAGCTCCGTTTTCAGTTGTGTTTTGAAATTGAAATAGGAATCTTTATTCTTCTTAAGTGCGTCGATTTGAAGTATATTCCAGGCAGTCAGTAATTTCCGTACACTGGAGAAGCCAGCTCAGAAAGGAGAAATATGACTACCTATGCTGGGTACTTTGGGTACCATAAGACAGACTCATTTGCTTCAAAATACCCCCTCAGTGGCCACCATGATGCCTGAATTCCCATGATCACTGCCATTCATATGGAATCAAGTTTCCTCTGGTATGTCCCCGTGCAATGCCGATGTTATCTGGGAGGAATAACTTACATCCCTCAGATATGTTAGCAGGTATCAGTTGTGGAGGAAATGAAACACAAGGAAAACAAGTTTTGATGGAGAAAGAAATGTAAGAGAATCCCAAGCCCAGATGGCTTTGGGAGAAGGATAGGACCATGTAGATGGTCCCAAGGGGACAGAGGTATTGGTTGAAAACACTAGGTTCCTGGGCGTGAGGCATTCCTGGTGAACGCTGGTGGGAGAGAAAGGGAGGAGAGAGACATTGATGCCCAATTTTGATTATGTCATAATTTTACAAAGGGCCAGCCTTCCTTACACATCCCTCTTACTCAAAAATTTATTCCTGTATTCCAGATCTTCACTTGACTGCCTTTTTCTCAACATTCAGGTCTTAGCTCAAATATCAGCCTTTCAGATAGTCCCTCCCACACCATCCAGTCTAAAATAGCAGCCCCCAAATCATGTGTTTTTGTCCACTCAGCCTGCCATAACAAAATGCCACAGACTGGATAGCTTAAACAACAGAAATGTGTTTTCTCACAGATCAGGAGGCTGAAAGCCTGGGATCAGGGCGCTAGCAGAGTCAGGTTCTGGTGGGAGCCCTCTTCCTTCTTTGCAAATGGCCATGGCAATGTCCTCAAATGGTGGGGAGAGAGAAAGCAATCTCTCTGTCTTTTCTTATAAGGGCACTAGTCCCCCAGTAAGGGCCCCACCCTCATGACCTCATCTAAATCTCATTACCTCCCAAAGCCCCCATCTCCAAATGCCATCACATTGGGGGTTAGGGCTTCCATGTGTGAATTTGGGGGGCACACAATTCAGTTCAATTCAGTTCATAGCATCATGTTTGGGGGTACATAATTCAGTTCTATTCATTTCATAGCACCATGTTTTATCTCTCTCCAGTTAAAATAAGTTTTAAGAAGAAACTGAAGCAGCTTCAGTTTCTTCATAGAACTTATTTTAACTGGAGAGCATCTTGTTTCATTGATTTGTCTGACTTTTTCTCCAATCAAAATATAAACTACATAAGAACTTAAGCTAAATCTATATATATATATTTTGAGACAGAGAAGTCTTGCTCTGTCACCCAGGCTATACTGAAGTGGCATGATCTCAGCTCACTGCAACCTCTGCCTCCCAGGTTCAAGCAATTCTCCTGCCTCAGCCTCCCATGTAGCTGGGACTACAGGTATATGCCACCATGTCCAGATAAATTTTTGTATTTTTAGTAGAGATGGGATTTCACCATGTTAGCCAGAATGGTCTCTATCTCCTGACCTCATGATGCACCCTCCCCAGCCTGCCAAAGTGCTGGGATTACAGGTGTGAGCCACCACACCTGGCTAAGCTAAATCTATCTTCTTCACTGCTTTAAGACTCTTTGAACAAAACCCAACAAAGAGAAGGCACTTTATAAATGTGTGTAGGATGAAAACGCAAATGCTAACTATTTTCAGTCCCTCTTGTGCAATTAAGTTTGAGATTATAGAAGCTGATATCAGAACTGTTCTACTTTAGATTGTGATCTGTGGACAGCCTTCCAAAACTCCCTACTTAACTCAGTATTGTTTATCCATGCATTTATTCACTCAACATCTACTAAACTTCTACTGTATGCCAGACAATGTGCCAGACTTACAAGTTTAGGTAAGAATAAAAGAAATAGAAACACACAAAGTACTATCAGGCAGAAAAAAAAAATGTGTTCTAGAAATAGCACAACAAAATGCTGTGGTAGCACAAAGGAGAAATAGCCAGCTGTCTCCAGGTGAGGTATGCAGGTGTGCATTCCAGGCAGAAGGAACAGTATGTTCAAAGGCCTTCAAAGCTGAGGTCATGTTCAGAGACTTCCAAGCCACATTGTGTAAAAAGATGACCCATGCATGGGAAGAGGGAACTAGAGAAGAGAAGGTGAGGCTCAAATAGACAGTGGGTCAAATCCTGAAGACCTAATGTTCCCTTGGACAATAGGGAGTCACTGAAAGTTTGAGAGAAGGAAAGGAACATAATCTGCTTTGCTCAGTTTGTTCAGACAACAATCCTTCTGATTCTGAGAATATAGGTTTTCTCTCCAAATTCTCACTTGCCTCCCATTTCTGGTTGTTCATCTCCCAAGTGTTGGCTACGTGCCTTTGGAATGAGAATGCTTTGATAGCTTCACCTATGCTGTCTCCACTGACTGAAAAGAAGAGCATCCAATTCAGGGGTATATTTGAGTTTATGGCACGCCAATAAAATGAAAATTTGTGCTAAAAGGACAGGCAGTAGTAGTTAGAAGAGATGTCCTGGTTGGTTTCCATGATTTGCGATGCTCTTCACCTTTGAATTCAGAGGTAGGTTTGAGAACATATGGGGACTATGGCCACCCCACACCACATGTGCACATGTGCACCAGTGACGCTTTATTCTCTGTTTGAATCCCACATCTAGCACCAGAAAGCCATGTGTCTGTGGACAAGTCCTTCGAGAATTGCTTTTCTCACTTGTGCAATGACCAATAAAAAGCTGTGCCATAAGATGGGGGTAATGAGTGTTAAATGAGACAATGATTGTTGAGCGCTTCATGCACAGCCTGCATAAGGCAAGTGTCCAATATACAATGACTAGCTGTCACTGTGTTATGATGACTGTTTTGGTCACAATGACAATTATACGTTTCTCTCTTTTTTGTCCCCCCAAACTCACTTATCTTTTATTATCTTTAAAATGTGAATGATGATACTTCTAAATTTCCTTTGAATATTAAAGAACATATATTTAGCACTATTCTTGGTCTACAGTAGGTGTTCAATAAATCTAGTTTCTTCCTTGTCCCTGTGGATCTTTTAGGAACATTAATATACATCAAAAACACCTGTGCCTTCCTAAAAGAAGAGATAGAGAAGCCAATAAAAATAACAAAAAAAGGTCAAGCTTTGTTAATGATAAATCCCAAGAAACATCTATTTCTTGATTTCTTTCTTCCTCTTTCATCTTGAAGCCACAAATTGTCATACTAATAATGAGGCTGTTTGTTTACTTAACAAAATTTTAGTAAGATTAATAGAAAATTATACTTCACTTACTTCACTTTCAGTTCTCTTTTGACATATTTTCATGGATCTTTGTATGAAAGTATCATGGTCTCATAGCTAGAAAACGAACCAGCCAGTGACCAGCAAGATCTCCTTGAATTACTTTGTGATCTTAGGCATATTTTTCATCTCTTCTCTTACTGAGCCCCTCCCTACCCCCCAGCAAGATCTGAAATTTGTGGGCAGGTTATAGAAGTAGCAGAAATATTGGGTATAAAAATTCCTTGGAAAAATGATTCTATACAACCATATGTTGAGCAAGAACTCAAATGGCATCTGATCACTACTCATATTTGGGGAATGAGTTTGTCATTGTGCATCTGTCAGAGAGGCAGGATTGTGAGAAGGGAGGCAGAAAAATTAGACTGATGAGGGAGAGGAAAGAAGAGGCAGCTTTTGAGATCAGTGATTCTCTGTTCTCTAGAGCGTCATAACTGAGGGAGTCCACGTGATCACTAAACCTTTGTCATTTATTTCCCCTATTCCAAGACCAGATGGCCTTCCCAAGTCCTTCTAATTTGATTGATAGATGAGCCAGAAACTTGAATCTAGCACACCCTACCTTCAGTCATAGGATGCTACTCTTGTTTTTCATGGAAGATTTGAACCTAGCTGTATAACCCCCTGAAGTGATAAGTAAAATCAAATGTGCATGCTCATGGGTACTTTCCTGGGGTGCAAGTCAATCTTTTACTTCATAATCTTTTAGAAGTACATGACTCTGAGAAAATGATTTTTTCTAGAATGGGAAGTATGGTTCCATTTCCAACTAGAAGGTTTTGAACCCTCTACCACTATGTTGAGATGTCATTTTTACTTACTTAGATTTTCCTTTTTGTATAATTAAATGTTGGAATAAGATGATCCTTTTAAAAAATTTCATATCTACTATATTGCAAAAAATTTATAGCATTCACTAAGTATGCATTAAATGTTTAAATTTTGGTAGCTGTAATAAAAAGGAAGTATATGACTCCAAAATATCAAGAATTCTAATTTCCTACATATTTCTATTGAGAGATCTTTCACTCACACAATTTTAACCATCATCCTTAGATTTATTCTGATATTCACAAGGTGTCCCTATCTGTACCTCAAACTCAACGAAGCATCTTCTCCGTACTATACCAAGTGCTCCTTATACCATATAATATCTCTTAGTTCAGGTTCCACATTTTCCACCCTTTCTCCACCATTTCCCTCACTGCAACATCTGGCCAACCACAAAATCCTAGCAATTCTTTCTGAGGAAATTTCCCTGAGCTAGTCTTTCTCTCTCTGCCCTAAACACCACTTCCCCAGTGCTGGCCTTTAGCACTTCTCACCCTACTGCTTCTACTTCTGCTGTAAATATGTTCCCCTTGCTGCAGCCAGAGTTCACCACCCAAAATACAACTTGCTCAAATAACTACCCAGTGCACACAATTTCCCATAGCTTCTTGGAAAAGGCATATTTCCCAGATAGGCAAACAAGACCATCAGTGGTCCAGCCACCCTGATAACCTCTTCAGTCCTATTCTAACCCTATCTCCCTAATTATGTATCAGACCCCAGTCAAACTGCACAACTCACAGTGACCCTTACATACCTTGCTGCTTCATGACTTTGAGAATCCTGTTCTTTATTCTTAGAATGCTTGACATGCTATTCTTCCTTCTGTAGTCAGATCCTTCATATCTTCCCAGGGGCTTCCCCTGACTCCTCCTCTACCATCTTCCTTACTCACACACTGCCCAGATGAACCATGCACCTTTGTCTGTGCTGCCAGAGCCCTATTGTGTATTACCATTACTGAGACCAATCCTAGTACTATATGAGGTTACCTGTTGGCTTCTTATGAGACTATAAGCTCTTAAAGGATCTCATCCAACTTGTATTCCAGTGCTCATCAAATGGTCTGCTCCTCAACTGATATTAACAGTAGCTATTGAACTGAAGACAGTTAAAGAAGATAACTATACTTATAATCAATTATCATATTTCTATATCTGGCAGTACAAAAAAGTAAAAACTAAAAATATTGCCATCTTATAACTTTATTTTATTCAATGACACTTAAAATGACCTGCAAGTTGCTTATTTTCTGTTTTCCTGTTTCCTAATTCCCATATTAATATTTTCTATATCTGTTTTTTTTAAACTCTGAGGATATTAATCACACACATATCTAAGAATCAGTGTCATTCCATGACATTGCTGGAGCCACAGTTTGGTCCATTACAGTTTATACTCTCCATAGGAATTTGTTTCCATGATTGATGACCATCTTCCAGAAATGATGGTCCAGGTTCATCTGTACATGCCAAATTCTGAAGCCAAGGCAGAATTGGAAATTGGTAGGTTGAGAGCTCCAGTCACTCTATGAGATGCACTGTGTGAGATGGCCAAGACTTTAGTGGCACTAGAACAAAGATCCACCATAGAAAGATCCTAAATAATGGATGAGCTTTTAGAGAGATCAGAAGCCCCAAGATAAAAATGTAATGTTTATCAGTAGGACCATTTCAGAAGACAAGTAGGACTATTTCACAGGAGCCCATAGCTCTCATCACATGCTCATAAGGGTCTCTGATACCCCAAAATTTATGAAGTGTTTAAGGAAGCTCTAGCTTCCTTTTCACATAATATCATTTTTGTTTATGAGTATAAACCTTGGGTGGTGGTGGTGGTGGTGGTAAGTGGGTGGAGGAGGTTTTTCAGAAAACAAGTTGTGGCGATCTGTTCTTCATTGACTAACTTACATATTGCTCATAAGTGAGTAATCAACATAATCTAAATAATCTAAAATAAAATATTCTTTTTGGCTCAAGAAAATGATTGTTAGGTTGAAACCAGTCAGTAGGAAATGACTGGTGTTTGTTAGTGTTTGAGAGGAGAGACCAGACTCCCTGCGTATTAGCATTCCAATTAGTGCCAACGTAAACCTCCAGACCTCCAAGTTGCAGAATCTGTTATTGTTTTCATATGAGGGAATCTAGGATCACTTGTTAGTTCTCTTTTCATTGCTCACTTGAAAAATGGAGCTCCATGTTTCCGCAGACTCTGGTGACAAAAGTAACAAAACAATCCTTCTGGGGATTGAGCACTCAAGAAAGGACATTCTTTCTCAAATTGGTATAGTCCCGGCTATTGTTTTTACATGATCATGGAGTTGGAAGAGAGCTAATGGCATAAATACTTTTTTGACAGTCATGTAAGCTAAAAAGGTTTACTCATGGAACTCATCCCACACAGCAGGGGGCCCTGCCTGCAATGAAGGAAGCTCCCCTAGGAAGGACACGGTAGTTTAGGCATTTTTTTTTTTTTGGCATTTTTCTAAAAGTGCCATATTATTTTCCAGTATACTGTCTCTTATATGACACCAATTTTTCAGGATCTCAGAACATGTTATTTCTGTAGGCAGAATCTTTGGATTCCTGGGCTTTAGGAAAAGAAGTGGTAATATAGTATCTTTTTTATACTTAAAATAATGCCAGTGACTCTTTAAACCCTGCTATATTGCCTGGCGTGCCAGATCCCTGGGGAAGAGGGCAAAGTTTGAAATGTTTTGTTTGCTGTCACTTCCTCTGCTAGTGAGTGCCACTTTGGATTCAGGCTGGGAAGTTTAATAAACAAGAGTTTACTAACTGTATACTATGCAGATTACTTAATCTCCTAAGTCTTAGCTTCATAATTTGTAAACTCAACTAATTATTATATCTGCTTCATAGGATTGTGAAGAGGAATGAGATTTAAAAATACATATTGAATGGCACTAGTCAAAATGGTAGGGTAAATGCTTCTAAAACTTCTTCCTCCACAAAAGTAATGGAAAAATGGGCAAAACTTATCAGGGTCGATTTTTTAGAAGGGTGGAAATTAACCAAAAGCTTGCAGGAATCCAAAAAACTCTTCAAAAAAAAAAAAAAGAAAAATAAAATAATGACTGCATCTCAGTAATAACAATGAGCTTTGTGGCACTTTAGGTTGCCTTACTCCCATATCCAACCCATCTACCCAGCTCTGTGGTAGCCTTGAAAACTAACAGCCCATAATGGGCTGGTAGTCACTGAAGGAAGAGCAACAGGCTTGTAGCTCTTTCAGAGCCTCATTCCCAGAGAATTGTTACTATTTTGCTCCATCTCATGATTCTATGAAACATCTCATTTGGAAGTCTGTCTTTGTTATTGGGAGCTTGCCATGTAAAAGTCTTTTACTTGGGGGCATTTGTCAAAAACAGAGGCAACTGATTAATGGGTCATGACTGCATATAGAGTTGAACAAAGTTGGGGTAAACAATAGGCTAACTGAAAACCTTAAAAGGAAAATCTAGATAATGAGGTGTCTATAAGAGCTTTGAAAAGATCTAACATATTCCTGGGAATCTAAAAGGCTATATCCATGCATAGTGCTTTGTATATGTTCAGGAAACATCAAAGAAGACTCTAAATAATTTCTAATCTCAGACTGACCTTGAAGTTCTGTGCAAGTAGAAAGTGAAAACTATGGCAGATTCGTCAACTGCTGGTTGAGTGTTGAAGGCATGCTAAATACATACACAGAGTTACCTTTCTCTATTTAGGAAAAGATCTCTCTAATTGTTAGCTTATCACCAAGCTACCTGAGCAGAGATTTCAGTGTTTATGCACAATAAAGAGTGGAGACTTTACAGAATTAGTTTAGAAAGGTTATTTAAATAAACAATAATAAACACTAAGCAGGTGAAAGAATATGACTTCCAGAGTTGTTGCATAGTATTACTTAAAATGTTTACTTTTCAACCAAAAACTATGAGATGTGCAAAGAAACCAGAGTATGATCCATTTGTAGGAAAAAAGAAATCAATATAAACTGTCTCTTATAAAAAGCCCAGATGTTGCACTTATTAGACAAGACCAATTTTTTCTTTTTTTTCTTTTTTTTTTTTTTTGGTTGTTTTTTTTGGGGATAGGGTCTTGTTCTATCACCCAGGTTGGAATGCAGTGGCATGATCATAGCTCACTTCAGCCTCACCTTCTGGACTCAAGTGATTCTCCCACCTCAGCCTCCCAAGTAGCTAGCTGCATGCCACCATGCCAAGCTAATTTTTAACTTTTTTACAGAGATGAGGTCTTATCATGTTGTCCAGGCTGGTCTCAAACTCCTGGGCTCAAACAATCCTACCTACCACCTCAGCCTCCTGAAATGCTGGGATTCCAGGTATGAGTCACCATGCCTGATCTTAGACAGACTTTAAATCAACTATTTTAATATGTTTTAAGAAAGAAAGCCATATATAAATAACCAAATAAAAGTATGAAAACAATGTCTTACAAGTAGCATCAGTAAAGAAAAATTATAGTAAAAATACAATATAAATTCTAGAGTTGAAAAACACAATAGCCAAAATGAAAATTTACTAAAGGGCTCAACAGCTGATCTGAGCAGGTGAAGAAAGAATTGGGGAATTTAAACACAGATCAACCGGGATTATCCTGTTTGAAGAACAGAAAAAAAAAAAAAGAAAAAATAAGCAAAGTGTCAGAAGCCTGAGGGATACCATCTAGTATAACAACAAATACATAATAGGAATCCCAGAAAGAGAGGAAGCAGAAGAAATATTTAAAGAAATAATGGTCAAAATCTTCTCCATTTGGATAATAAATATTAATCTATACATCCAAGAGATTCCACAGATTCCTGCAGGATAAACTCAGAGATCCACACCAAGACAAAGACACCATAATCAAACTATAGAAAGCCCAAGATAATGAGAGAATCTTAAAAGCAGCAAGAGAGATACAATTTGTCATGTACAAAGAATTCTCAATAAGATTAATAATAGATTTCTTGTCAGAAGCTGTGGAGGCCAGAAGACAGTGGCATGACGTATTCAAAGTGCTGAAAGAAAAGGAATGTCATCTAAGAATTCTATATCCAGCAAAACTATCTTTCAAAATTGAAGGAGAAATAAAGACATTCCAAGATAAACAAAATCTAGTACAATTCATCACTAGTAGACAAACTTTACAAGGGCAGTCCTTCAGTGTAAAATAAAATAACACTAGACAGTAACTTTTATCCACGTGAAGAAATAAATTTCACTGGTAAAGATAATTACATAAGTAAATATAAAAGAAAATATGTGTATTTTTGTTTGTAACTTTTTTCTTCTGTATGACTTAAAAAACAACTGCATCAAGCAATAACTAAAAATTTATATTTACAGATACATAATATACAAACAAAATGTATGTAACATTAAAAGCACACAGGAGTAGTCAACAGAGCTATATAAAATCAAAGTTTTTACATAACATTGAAATAAGTTGCTGTTAGTTAAAACTAGACTGTTATCCATTAAAATGTTAATTGTAAATCCCAGGGCAACTACTAAGAAAATAACTTAAAAAAAAGATAGTAAAAGAAACAACAAAGGAATTTTAAAAATGAATAAGTAAGTATCTTTTTAACACAAAAAAGGCAATAATTGAGGAATGGAATAACCAAAAAAAGGCATATAGAAAACAAATAGCAAAATTTCAGACATAAATCTTATCAAAAAATACATTGAACATAAATTCGTTTATAGCTAAAATGTAAATGAGCTTTAATTAGGAGGAAATGAGGACAGCTATTAAATAAATTTAGTTATATTGCAGTGATACAAGATTAACACACAAAAATCAACTGTGTTTCTATTAACTGACAATCAACAGTCTGAAAATAAAATTAAGAAAATTTTATTTACAGTAGCATAAAAAAATAAAATACTTAGGCACACATTTAACATAAGAGGAACAAGTCTTATATGCTGAAAACTATTAAACATCTTTAAAAGAAGATAAAGACCCAAATAGATGGAAATATATGTTCATGTTTTAGAACAGTTAATATTTTTAAGATAGCAATAGCACATAAATTGATCAATCAATTCACTACAATCTTTGTGAAAAATCTCAGCTACTTTGCAAAAATTGACAAGCTGACCCTAAAGTTCATATGGACATGAAAATATCCCAGAATAATCAAAACTATCTTGAAAAAGAAAAAGTTGGAGGACTCACACTCCCAGTTTTAAAACTTACTACAAATCAACAGTTATTGAGATCACATGGTACCAGTTTAAGGATAGACATGTAGAACAGTGGAATGAAACTTCAAATATAGAAATTAATCTTTACATTTATGGTCAATTGATTTTTGACATGGGTAACAAGACAATTTAATGGGGAAATAATAGTCTTTTCAATAAATGGGTATGTCCTGAGATGTATTCATTCATATACAAAAGAATAACTGTGGATTCCTATCTCATACCATATACAAAAATTTACTCATAACAGATCATAGACGTAAATGTAACCATTAAAAGTACAAAACTCTTAGCAGAAAACAAAGTTATGAATCTTCTTGACCATAGATGAGGCAATGGTTCCTAATATATGACACTTAAAACACGAGTACCAAAAAAAATATAGCTAAATTGGACCTCATCAAAATATAAAACTTTTGTACAGATGCTTCTTAACTTATAATGAGATTATATCCTGATAAGACTGTCATAAATTGAATATATCTTAAATAAAAAATGCCTTTAATATTTCAATAAACCCATTGTGAAATTGAAAATTTGTAAGTTGAACCATCATATGTTCAGATTTTCCTTAACTTACAATGGGATTACATCTCAATAAACTCACTGTAAAGTTAAAAAAAAAATTGTAATCAAACCATCATAAGTCAGAGATCATCTGTACTTCAAAGAAACTATCAAGAAATTTAAGACAATTCACAGAACTGGAGAGAACATTTGCAAATCCTATGTCTGATAATTGCCTACTATTCATAATATTTTAAAAGCTTTTGCAATTCAACAATAAAAGGACTAACTAAAATTGGGCAAAGAATCTACACTGACATTTCTCCAAAGAATATATACAAATCAGCCAGGTGCAGTGGCTCATGCCTGTAGTCCCAGCACTTTGAGAGGTTGAGGTGGGCAGATCACTTGAGCCTGAGACTTCAAGACCAGCCTGGGCAAGGTGGCAAAATCTCATCTCTCCAAAAAAAAAAAAGTACAAAAATTAGCACTGAGTGTGGTGGCACATTAATGTAGTCCCAGCGATTCAGGAGGCTGAAGTAGGGGGATTGCTTGAGCCTGGAAAGTCAAGGTTGCAGTGAGCCATGATTGTACCAGTGCACCCCAGCCTGGGCAACACAGTGAGATCCTGTCTCCAGCAACAACAACAACAAAAGAATATATACAAATGGCCAATAAGCACATAAAAAGATGTTCAATATCACTAGCCATTGGGGAAATGCAAATTGAAACCAAAAAATATGATTGAAACCAAGTCAAAATAAAATATCAAAAATGAGATACTGCCTTGATCCCACTAGGATGACTATGAACAAAAAGGTAGACAATAGGCTGGGCATTGTGGTACACACCTGTAATTCCAGCATTTTGAGAAGCCAAGGTGGGTGGACCACAAGGTCAGGAGTTCGAGACCAGCCTGGCCAACATAGCGAAATCCATCTCTACTAAAAATACAAAACATTATCCAGGCGTGGTGGTGGGCACCTATAATCCCAGCTACTCAGGAGGCTGAAGCAGGAGAATCACTTGACACAGGGACGTGGAGGTTGCAGTGAGCCGAGATTGTGCCACTGCACTCCAGCCCAGGTGACAATGCAAAACTCCATCTCGCAAAAAATAAAAAAATTAAAAAAAGATAGACAATACCAAGTGTTATTGAGGATACAAAGAAATGGGAACTCTCACACATTGATGCTGGGAATGTTAAATGATTTAGCACAGCAATTTCACTCCTAGATTTATACCCAAGAGAACTGAAAACATAAGATAACACAAAAACTACTACACTAATATTTGTAGCAGCATTATTTATATAATAGTCAAAAATGGAAATAATGCAAAAGGGCATCAGCTGATGAGTAGTCAGATTAGCAAAATTTGGCATATCCATGCAATGGAATATTAGTCATAAAAAGGAACAAAATATTTATACATGGATGAATCCTTAATTTTGCTTATGCTGAGTAAAATAATTCAGACATAAAAGGCTCCATATCATACCATTTCATTTATATGAAATGTTCAGAATAGGCAAATTCATAAAGACAGAAAGTATATTAGTAGTTGCTAGGGGTGAAGACAGAGGAAGATATGAGGGTCTGCTAATGGATATGTGTGTGCTTGTAATTATACATAAAATTATACACATATAATGCGTATATATAATTATATAACATTTGTACATAAATATGTTATTAAATCCAATGTATATAGAAGAAAGTAAATACTAATGATAAACCAGAAATCAATGAAGTAGTAAACAAGTATTAGAGAAAATCAACAAAAAGCAAAAGTTGATTGCTTAAAAAGATTAAAATTTATAAAATCCTAGAAAGACTGATTATAAAATAAGAAAAAAAATAAATTACTAAAACCACAAGTGAAAAAGGATACATCACTGCAGATTATATAGGCATTAAAATAATAATTCAAAAAATTATTGTATACCAATAAATGTGATGATTTAAATAGACAACTTCTTAGAAATACAGATATAATGAAGAAAAGACACCAGAGGAAACAGGCAATTGGAATAGCCCTATGTTTTTAAAAGACATTGAATTCATGTCTCTCAGCCAAAAGCAAAACAAGAAAAAGCACCTATCAGTCGAGAGGGTTTACCTGGTGTATTCTAGCAAGTGATTAATTGTATGCAATTTTTTGGAAAAATAGAGAAAGAAGGATTTTATTTATTTTTGGGAAAAATACAGAAAGAAAAAAGGAATACTTTCCACCTTATTTTATAAGGCTAGCATAACCCTGATACTAAAGACTTACAAGAGTATTGTAAAGAAAGAAAATTAAAGATTATGTCACAATTATGGACAGAAAAATAATTAACACATATTAGCAAATAGAATCCAACAATATGTAAAATGGGCACTATATCACAATAAAGTAGAGTTTATTACAGGAATGGAAGGTTGATTTAACATTTGAAAAAGAATCTGTGTAGTTAACCACAATTACAGAAATAAAGGAGAAGAAACCATAATCATCTCAGTAAATGTATAAAAAGCATTTGACTTGAATTTAGCAATTTAGTCAGACTCTCCTCATCTGAGATTATATTCTTCCAGAGATTCTTCCATCTTCATTCTTTTTAGGGTATCTGGAATAAGGGATTTTGTTATGGCTTATAGACTCTCACACAGTAAGCATGATGTTCTATATGACCACAGATCCACTTCCTCCAAAATAAGTCAATTACTTTAATTTCTTAGTGTCTGCTCACTCAACAAATACACGTGGGGATAAATTCTATGAAGAAAATAAGAGTGATGAGAGGAGTTAATAGGAGAAGGTATTATTTTGAGAGCAATGGGAATTCACTGAAGACTTTATTATGCAGAATGATATGATGCGATTTGTATTTTTAAATGTTTACTGTGACCACTGGTGGAGAATAAATTGAAGATAGTGTGGAGTGGGTGGGTAAGCACACAGTGTAGCAGCAGGAAGACCACTTTGGAGGCTTTTGGTTGTCCAAGCAAGAGGTGATGGTGACTTGAATTAGAATTGTGCCAGTGAAGTACAAAAAAAATGGGCTGATCCAAGATTTAGTGTCTAAGAAACAATAGATACTGCTGATAAATGGGACTGGATTAGAAAATAAATGGAGAAATCAACAATGATTTGGTTTCAGCTGGAGCATTTCAGAGACTCATAATACCATTAGCTGTGATTGGGATGACTGAAGGAGCCACTTGGCAGAGGGAGAGGGTCATGCATTTTAATTTCTCAGGATGTTACTTTTTAAATGTCTATGAGATATGCAAGTGGACATACTAAGCAGGTGGTTTTTACAAATGTCTAAAATCAGAGAATTTTTGTAGTCACCGTAACTTAGATGGTACTTAAAGAATTTCAAATGGATGTGATCAATATGGAGGAGATGGATAGAGGACAAAAGAAAACCCTGGACCTAAGGACATGAACATTTAGAGTATCAAGTAGAGAAAGCCAGTGAAGTTAAAAGAAAACTAGGAAAATACAGAGAAATGGAAGCAACAAGACATGTTCAAAAAAAGGCCTAGTCAACTGTGATACATGTGTCTAAGAGGTTTTCCTCATGATCCAAAATTTCACAGGATTGCAAAATATAATGGTATTTAGCAAATTATGGGCATGAAGAACCTGATATATATTGAATGTCCACTACGTGCTTTGCATAAATTGTTCTTATAGTAATTCCATAGGAAGTGGTTTGAGAATGAGAAACAGACTTCAAGAAGCTATGTAATTTGCTTAGGATCCTACTCTAAGTTTTGGAGAATTCCAACTAAATCCTGTCTATTAAGCTAATCCATTTTTTTTTTAAACAAAGTATACTGCCCTTCTAAATTGTATTTTACAGTGTATTACCGTCAATTGATTGGTCAGTTGTTGCTAGAGAAGAGAATACAGGGATAGCTTTTAACATGAAAAATAGTTCATTATTTTAATTACCCTTAATGCATACTAGTCACAGAGAAATGCAAATTACAATCACATTGTAATACCACTACATATTAACTAGAAGAGTTAAAATGAAAACAATAGAGAAGATCAAGTGTTGATAGAGATATAGAGCAACTGGAACTCTCTTAGGCTGATGGTAGAAGAGTACATTGTTATAACCACTTAAGAGAACTATCTGTAGTGTATATTAAACCTGAATGTCCACATAGTTTATGGCACAGCAATTCTATTCCTACATATATACCCAACAAATATGAGTAGGTATGTTCACCAAGATAGGTTCTATAATAGTTATAACTACAGTATTTATTGTAGCCCCAAGCAGAACTACACAAATATCCATCCACATTAAAATGCATAAATAAATTGTGGTATGTTTACACAATAATCTATATCAGGGAGAAATTGTGGTATGTTTATACAATAGTCTACAACGGTGAGAAAGAATAAATGATAGCTAAACATAATAAATTGGATAAATCTTATAAACACAATGTTACATAAAAGAAGCTAGGCCCAAAAGAGTATATACTATATGACATCATTTATTTAAACAATTAAAAATCAGCAAAAGCATTTGACACTTTCAGAAATCATAGTAGTGACTGTTCTTGGAAAAATTATTGTCTGGAAGGGGAAAAAAGAGGAATTCTGGAGTACTGATAATTCTCTCTTCCTTGACCTGAGTGCTGGTTACATGGATTTAATTTCTGAAAATGCATCATGCTGTACACAAATGATACATGTGATTTTCTGTATGTATGTTGTGTATATATACTTCATTTGAAATTTTTAAATATAAAAAAGGCAAAGAAAGGAATATATGTATTCCCCCTAAGCTGTTAACCCAAAATTATTATGGTCAATATTTTAGACTATACTCTTTTATTCAGTATTTATATATATATTCATATACATATATTTTTTTCTATAAAATTGTATTGTACTATATTCTCCACTTAATTTGATTCTTTCTTGGCAATATACTATGACCACCTTCCCAGGTCAGTATACAATGCTCTATTACTTATCATTGGAACATATTCAAGCTTGTGAATATAATTTACTTAACTAAGCATCTATTGTTGGGCATGAAGGTTCGTTCTAATTTTACCTTTTCTGTGAACTATTATAATATGAACCATTGTAGTCATCTCTATTTTTTTAAACCTAGGAGTAGAATTGCTGGTCAGGAAAAATGCAATTGTAAGCTTTTAAAAATCATCCTCCAAAAGTAAAATTGTACCAAAACTGTACTCCCATCAGATTTGATGGAAGGACCCATTTCCCTTGCCAAGATTCGGGATTATGATTCTCATTCATATTTTCCATTCAGCTGGGCCAAATACATTATATCTTGATTTATTTTGAATTTTTTTTGTCTTCTTAAAAATTTTTAATTTTTATTTTTTTATTATACTTTAAGTTCTGGGGTACATGTGCAGAACATGAAGGTTTATTACATAGCCATGGTGGTTTGCTGAACCCATTAAACCGTCAGCAAGGATATCTGCTAATGATATCCCTTCCCTATCCCCCTAACCCCTGAGAGGCCCGGTGTGTGATGTTTTCCTCCCTGTGTCCATGTGTTCTCATTGTTCAACTCCCACCTACGAGTGAGAACATGCAGTGTTTGGTTTTCTGTTCTTGTGTTAGTTTGCTGAGAATGATGGTTTCCAGCTTTATCCATGTCCCTGCAAAGGACATGAACTCATCCTTTTTAATGGCTGCGTAGCATTCCATGGTATATATGTGCCACATTTTCTTTATCCTGTCTATCATTGATGGGCATTTGGGTTGATTCAGAAATAACACCACACATCTACAACGACCTGATCTTTGACAAACCTGACAAAAGCAATGGTAAAAGGATTTCC
>CAUYLG010048884.1:0-19197 GCA_963573385.1 Cacajao melanocephalus
TACTATATATATAATATATATATTTCATATATATAATATATATAACATATATAATATATATATTATATATATATAATATATATATATAATGTCTTTGTTTTACAAAGCATTGTTTTTTCTTTATAGAGACCTTCAATATAGGAGGTACAGGGTCAACTCCAAAATCACAGTCTCCAGGAAGCCTTCCTTTAGGCTAAGGGTTGTTCCCCTCTGCTGGGCTCCCACAAAATCTTCTGCTCAAAATTACTAGTGAATTTGCCTGTCTCTTCCAGTGCTGAGTCTCTGAGGCCTGGTGCAGAGTCTTAGACATCTCTTTAGCCCCAAAACAGTGTCTCAGTGACCCAGACATTTTTGGAAAGAAACGTTCTGAGTGCATTTCATATACATTTTGACTTAACAGTGCTGCTGCACTCCTTTTCAGGAACCAAGCAAAACAAGGTGCATTGATGTGACCAATCAGACCAAGGGTATTTGTGTGATACTCATGCCAGATTACTTTAGGAAAAGACATTTTGTGACTTCTGCCGGGGGAATGCGTGATGCCTAGATAGCTTTTCCTCAGCTGCTTCCTGGTGAAAACTGGAAGGCCAGAAAATTGTCCCAGGCCCTCCTTTGGGATCTGTGAGGCTCAGCGTTTTTTCTGAAGTCATTCCTGTGAATGGCTGCTGATTGGTGTCCTCAGGAGCTCAGGGCACTCAAGCACCTTTCCCTGCTGATTAGAGGAGTGAAAGTAGCTTACAAACAGCACTCTCCTTCCTACCTCCCCTGAAAAGATAGTGTCTTCAGAGGTGGCATCTAAGTGGGAGGAGGTATACAAGGCACAGGAAAGGTCCTCTGGGTGTCTCCTTATATGCATGGGCCTTTTGTGTCCCACAGGAGAGGTCTGTGTAATTGACATGCAGACTTAGATATCATGCTGCCTCAGAAAGTATTTGTGTGTTGAGTTCCAGGGAAAGGCACTTGCCACTTCGCCACTCATGAAATAGCAAACCACTTGGGGCAACTCAATCATTAGTTCATTCATGGGTTGATTGATTTATTCAGCAAGTCCTTGTTCAATACTAAGGGCTGTCCTAGCCAGCACTGTGGTTGTACAATTTATAGGGCATACTGTTCATGTTCCAAGGAGCTTCATTCATTCATCTATTCATTCACATAGTGGTGAAGGGCATGGTCTTAGGAGCCAGACTGCCTGGATTTGAATCTCAGCTCCATCCCACATTAGCAGAATAATTTGGCAAGTCATTTAACATCTGTATGTTTCACCATAAAATGGTGATCATAATAACATCTAGTTCACATGGTTCTTATGAGGTATGCCTGCCACATGGCAAGTGTTGTACCATGGAAAATACTCAATGAAATCTACCAAGTGTCAGTGCAGTACTAAACACAGGCAACACAGTGGGGGATCATACAGATTTAAGCCCCATTTTTATGAAGCATCTAGTCTAGTGAGGGAGACAGTCATTACTCAAAGGAGCACAGGTCACATCTACATATATGTGATTATGTGTGCAATAAGGACCATGATAAAACAGTACAGGGTGCCATACAAGCAAAAGAAAAACCTTCCCTGGTTGGTTGAAATGTTGTCAGTGTATCTTAAGAGGTTAGAAGAGTACATGGCATTAGTGGGCACTTAGGAAATACCCCTTGAATGAATACAAATTCCTTGAAGCTGAGGTCCAGGGATGAACAGGAATTAAGTAGATACAGAGAGAAAGAAGGGAAGAATCCCAAGAAAAAGAAGCAGCATGTGCGAAGGCTTTGGGTGGGAGGGAATGTGACACCTTCAAGGAATGAAAAAGGCACTGTGATTGCAACACAGGCGAGACCGAGACCGGCAGAGTGGGATGAGATGGGGCTGGAGAGGGTTACTGGGACGAGAGCTGTGGAAGCCGTGATCAAGCCATGATGTTTATTCTGAGAGCAATGAAAAGCACTGAAAGCTTTTAAGTAGAGGAGTAACAGAATCAGGTTTGTATTTTTAAAATGTCACCCTTGGTGCAGTGGGAGAGTGGATGGGAGCCGAGTGCATGGGGATGGGACCATTTATAGGCATAGTAATTGGCTTTCTCTAGAATAAAATGCAAAAACAATCCCCCCAATGTCTTGCGGGCACCCACAGCAAAGCTTTATTTCTTGCTCACACTGTATAGCATTGGCCCTGTTCCAAGTTTCCTCTTCATTCTGTGACCCAGTGTGAAGGGGCAGAATTTTTTTGGAATATTCTGTTCTCATAGCAAAGGACAAAGGGCTATGGCTGACCCCCGGAGGGTTCAAGTGCCTCTGCAACATTCTTGTGGTGATAGCAAGTATGTCAATATAAGCATGAGTGTGGAGTGAGGAGGATGCATCTCTGCTGGAGACAGGATTATGAAACTCACTGGCATTTAGAATGCAATCAGCATGTTGTCTGATGGAAGGAGGCAGAAAATTACAAACCATTGAGACAGTAGGAAAATTTGCTTTAAAAGTAAGGACCCAAACCAGTGGAAGCACAGAGGAGACAGGGTGACTAGCCAGGAGGGAGGGAGTGAAGGATGGGATGAGGGAGGGCTTCCAACAAGTGGTGGCTGCTGATCAGGAGAGAGGGATTGGAAGAGTGTTCTAGATCATAAAAGCCAGGGTTGATTGGGGAGACGAGGAGAGGATATCTGACATCTTCAGTTGTGTGCGAAAAGAAAGGATGGAATATTTTCCTCTGTTAAAGATCTTAAATGAGCTAGATGAGAAACACACAAAGCATGAAACATATGATTAAATTATTGATTGATTGATTGATTGATTGAGACAGAGTCTCACTCTGTTGTCAGGCTGGAGTGCAGTGGCACAACCTCAACTCACTGCAACCTCCACATCCCAGTTTCAAGAGATTCTCCTGCCTCAGCCTCCGAAGTAGCTGGGACTACAGGTGCATGCCACCAGGCCAAGCTAATTTTTGTATTTTTAGTAGAGATGGGATTTCATCATGTTTGCCAGGATGTTCTTGATCTCTTGACCTTGTGATCCACCCACCTCGGCCTCCCAAAGGGCTGGGATTATAGGCGTGAGCCACCACACCTAGCCAAGATTAAATTTTTAAATAGGAAAGCCCTGATCACACCTGTTGCCATGAGTGCACATAACAGAGTCCTGCAAGCCTGTAATCCCAGCACTTTGGGAGGCCGAGGCAGGCAGATCACAAGGTCAAGAGATTGAGATCATCCTGGCCAGCATGGTGAAATCCCATCTCTACTAAAAATACAAAACTTAGCTGGGCATGGTGGCGTGTGCCTGTAGTCCCAGCTATTCGGGAGGCTGAGGCACGAGAATTGCTTGAACCCGGGAGGTGGAGGTTGCAGTGAGCAGAGATTGTGCCACTGCACTCCAGCCTGGCGCCTGGTGACAGAATGAGACTCTGTCTCAAAAAAAAAAAAAAAAAAAGAGTCCTGGAGGGCATGTTAATGACCCCACACTGTACCTGAAACATGCACAGATGGTTTGTTCTGTCGTGGAAGCGTTGGTGTTAAGGAGTTGGTGATCACAACAATGGGTGTGTGCACTGAATGCTCCCTGTGTGTGCCAGGCCTCTTCCAAGACTTTATGTGCACTGTCTAATTCTCAGACAATCTCAGGGGATCACCATTGTTATCATTCTCATTTTACAGCGGAGGAGACTGAGACACTGACAGGCTAAATTGGGAGCTTGCTTATGCCAGAGGGAGCCACTGAATCCAAGAGGCTGGCTAGAGACTCAGTGTCTTAACCACAGTTACTGAGTTGTTCGTTTGTTTGTTTAATTGGCTTATCTGAGGCTGCCTGTGACAGTGGAAAGAGCTCAGATTCTGGTGTCAGATTCACGTGGGGTTAAATCATGGCTCTGCAGTCTCTTAATACTGTGAGATTTGCAAAGTAACTTAGCTTTGTTGAACTCACTTCCCCTTTTCTGAGGGGCAGCAATGCCTACCTGGTGGGGTTGCTGGGTGAGTTAAATGGATCAGCATGCACAGGACATCAGGCTCAGGAGGGCGTTAAATAAATATTCGCTGGAGTGAAATGAGGGATCATGGCATATTGCTTTTTCTTCAACCCCACTTAAAAATATCAAGAGGATTTTTACTTTTTAACATAAGACTGTTAAGCCCATTAATGGCCCATGAAATGATATTTTCTTACAACAATGACCATATATAAGTGGCATTAAGTGAAAACTTCTTGGGTGATTACAGAAGGGACCCTAATTATGGAGAACTATGTTAAAGAAACAGTCCAAAGTTAGGAGGGTGGTGGAAAGAATCGTGGTGCACCCATGCAATGGAAATAAATACTTTAAACGGTTACAGTGAAAACTGCTCTTCTCTCTGGGGTGAATAATAGCAGGTGATCTTTACTTTAATCCTCTTTTTTTAAAAAACATCATGAATGTATTAGTTTTACTGCAGGAAAACAAATTTAAAAAGCAAGAAAAACAAAGAATAAGATCAGCTTTGGAAAATTGTTATTTTGGATACACGGAAACCATCCTCCCAAGAGGCCCTTGTTTTGCCAACTAATTACTGACAAATCTTGATAATATGGGTGTTAAGTGCCACGTACTTAGCTGTGCTGGCGGAGGCAGTTTCCCTTGCAAGTTCTACTCGGATTATATTATCAGCCTCTACTCTGGAAGGGAGGGAACTTTCATAGGGAGCAGGCTGGGAGACAGAGATGTGGTAGCCTCAGGTTTGACCTGGGCTGGTATCAGCATTTAAGAGGATTGGGTCTGAGGGGCAAAGCAAACTAGTGACAGGGGCTGAGGAAGGTCAATGGGCAGTGGTGAAGTCCAGGAGGGGAGAGGGCATGACATGTTCCCAGAAATAAAAATCTGCAGTAAGACCCAGGTTTGGAGAGCAGGGCAGAATCCATTAGGGAAGGAGGCTGGCTGTCTGGCCTGTGTGGTGTAATAAAAAGACCTATTTGGTCTTTGTTTCAGGTTCCTGGCACAGAGCAGTGAAAACCCTTGGAATTTCCTGAAAGAGACAAATATCTTTTCTTAAATTCATAATGAGCCCCTTTTGTCCATACCTGAGTTTATGGTAATGAGGCAACTCCTTGAGGCCCCTAGATAGCTTCAGGGTGGGTGCTGGTTTCGAGAAAAACCAACTCAGTGATTTCAGGGTGAGAGTTTTCAGCCCTAAGTCCTAGTGCCCAGGGAGGGAAGGAGGCTGGAGATTGAGTTCAATCACCTATAGTCAATGCCTTAGTTAATCATGCCTACATAATGACACCCCAATAGAAACCCCTAATTGGGTGTGGGAGCTTCTGGGTGGGAGGGCGATTTGTCTAATTGATTAGGGGAACTCTGCACCTTCTCTCACCCCCATATCTTGCCTTATGTGTCTCTTTCATTAGGTTTTCCCTGCATTCCATCCTTTATAATAAACTGAAAACATAAGTAAAGCATTTTCCTGAGTTCTGTGAGTCCTTACAAACTATCAAACCTGAGGAGGGTGTCATGGGAACCTTCAGATTTATAGTTGACCAGGCAGAAATGTGGGTAGTCTGGGAACTCCATTTGTAGCTGGCGTCTGAAGTGGGATGGTCTCGTAGGACTGAGCCTTTACCTGTGGCTTCCGCTAACTTTGGGTAGTTAATGTTGGAGCTGAATTGAATTGTTGGGTACCCAATTGGTGTGAAAGAACTGGATAATCAATTACTAGTGTGGCAAAATACCAAGTATTTGGTGTCAAGAGGAAAAACACACAGAGTGGGTCAAACAGGTTGAGTTACAATCCCAGTTGAGAGGCTGAGGGTACAAAAGGAACCAAATCAGAAGCCTGGGTGGGGAGCAAGGGCAAGCAGACTCTATTTGGGGAACGCTGTATGTTAAAGTACAGAAATAATCGCACTTTGGAAACAAGACTTTCAGCACCGCTGGTGAGGTGGTGAGAGGATGAAACCCAGAACTAAGGGTGAGGTGCTCTGTGCATGGCCCCCAAATGGTCTGGTGTCATGGCAGTGTTTTGGTTCTCTTGCAGTCCAGCTACAAGTAGTATGCTGCACCAACTTACATTTTAGATAGCCCCAAGCAGCTTTGCCAGCAAGTGAGGCAGAAAGACTAACTTTGGGAATGCATGCTCAACAGAAATGATTTTTATATACTAAGCAAAACCTGACGAATTCTAACTTTCAGCACTCCAAACTTTTGGCATTTTGGTCAAAATGCCAAATAATTCTTTCTTTCTTTTTCTTTTTTTTAGAGACAGAATCTTGCTCTGTCACCCAGGCTGGAGTGCAGTGGTGCAATCATAGCTCACTGTAACCTTGCCTCAAGTGATCCTTCTGCCTCAGCCTCCTAAAGTCAGGGAAAGGAGGATTCAAGACAGCAAGTTTAGTGGAGGACAAGGGTTAACGCATTGTTTGCTTGCATTCTGTCATCCACAGCCTGTTCAGTGAAATGGTTTCAAACAAGCACTTTTTTAGTAAAAAGTGATAACTTTGCAGAGAAAGCTAGAGTCCGCCCCTTGATGGCACTCAGCAGTCTCTAGAGACCTTATCTCTAGCTGTGCTGGTCATTTGATGTGTGTTCCTCTTGATGGTTTCTTGGAAAGTGTAAGATTTTACATATTGAAAAACCTCTCTCTCTTATTCTCTGTCTCTCAATCTCTTTCTCTCTGAGTGTGTGTGTGTGTGTGTGTGTGTGTGTATATATATACATATACAAGTGTGTGTATATATACATATACACACACACACATATGTATACATGCACACATCTCTATATAAAGCATTTTTATTGTGTGCATGTATAGGATTTATTTACATATTATCTTCTATGTACTGTTCTGAAGTTTGTTTTTCTCACTTAATAATGTGTACTGCAACTCTTTGTCATTTTATATAAATTAATTTAATTCTTTTTTAACTCATGCACGGTGTTCCATAGTTCAGTTCTATGTATTTTTTAAACAAATCTCTTATTGATTGATTTTTAGAGAGCTTCCAAATGCTTACTCTCACAGATAGTATTGCCAACACTGTTCATACTGTTTCCTTTGCCTAAAATGAAAGATTTCTGTCCTTCCAATTGGCCTAATTCCATTTGTCTTGCAAGTCTCAAATCTAATGTACCCTCCCTTGCTTGGCCATTCTTGACTTCCCAGGACCAACGGATGCCCCCTTCTCTATGCTGTTACTGCTAATTATGCAGTTTATATTCTCTGTTTGATAAATTAGACCATGGTTCAGCAAGTATTCATTCTCTCCCACCAGACTCCACTGGAGGAATATGCTTTCTTGGTCCTTTGAAGTTGGACTTAGTCACGTGATGTGCTATGGGCAGAAGAGACAATGTGCCCCCTCTGAGCAAGGGCTTGTAAGAGGCACAGAAGGTTTCTCTATGCAGATGTTGCCTCTTCTACCTGGGTCCTGGAATGTGGAAATATGGAACAGATCTGACCCCAGCCTGAAGCCTGGAATTAACAGGGCTCAGGCGAGTCCACCCAAGATCAGCCAAATACAGCCTCTCTGCTGACCCATGAAAATAAATGAATGTTTGTTGTTAGGACACTGGGATCTGAAGATTGTTCATTGTGTGCTGATGCCACAGGAAAAAGTTGACTAGTAATGTACTCTGTCAAAGCGCTAACCATTCTCCGTTGTCACTGTGTGCAGTACTGGTTCCCCTTGGAGACCAAGATCTTTCAGAATAGGGATTTCCAGAGCCAAAAGCTCTGGAAGGCATTGCAGAAAGCACACTGCAGGCATTTTACAACACTCAGAGGCATGAAGAATATCTTCCTCAACCAGTTTTTATAACCAATGCTCCAGGAGCATGGCTGGAGCTCCAGGAGATGCTGCAGCATCATATATAGCAAACATGGTGCTCTGCAAAACACCCGCAGAAATCATGAGCTTCCAATATAAGAGAATAATGCTAAGCAACATTAATGTTCATCCTAAGAAAATACTGCTGGCAAAGGGGGCATTTTCTTTATCTGTGGCACTTCTTCAGATAAAATAACATGTGGAGGACTAGCAAATATGGAAATTGCATCAGTTGAGGTAATGATAACTCCTTTAATAGAAAAAATCCCTAAATTTCAATGGATTAGCACAATAAAAGTTTGCTCACCTTTTGTCTATTTGGCAGCAAGGGGAGGAAGGACAAACTGAATTGTCTACAGTTATTCAGACACCCTAAACCTTTGTTTGGTTCTCTGGCTTCTGAGGTCATGCTGGGCATTCACCTCCCACAAGAAGATAGGGGAGTAGCCTGGAAATGACATATATCACATGACCACATTTGATTGGTTAGAGCTCAGTCACATGGGACCCCTAACTGCCTGGCAAGCTGGGACATGTAGTCCATGTGCATGGAAAAGAGTTTGATGAACTGCTAATCTGTCTCATACACATAAGGAAAAGATATTCCCTTAGAAAATAGCTCAGAAGCTGTAATCCTATTCAGCAAAGAAGAGCAGTAAGGAGTAATGACTCTAAAGTGTCTGCATCCTAGTTTTTTCATTATCACAATGAGGTTGATAATTTCCATCCTTTGACCTGACAGGACCATGTTGAAGAAAAATATAGCTAAAAAATCAGGATATAAATGTGAGATGTGAGTTGAGAAGTGTGGGAGGTCTCTTACTCCTACCATAGCTTGCTGATGCCTGACCTCCTGCAGACCTCTTGTATAGCTCTTAACTCTGGAAGCTTCTCTCAATTCCGCATCATTGGAAACGTGCAGGCCAACATCATCTCTGACATCCTGACTGATTCTGTATCAAGTCATGTTCTTATTCTCTATATATCTGTCAAAATGACCATCTTAATGTCCAGATAGGGTTTGTATTAGTCTGTTTTTATGCTGCTGGTAAAGACATATCCAAAACTGGGAAGAAAAAGAGGTTTAATTGGACTTACAGTTCCACATGGCTGGAGAGGCCTCAGAATCATGGCAGGAGGTGAAAGGCACTGCTTGCATGGCAAGAGCAAGAGAAAAATGAGGAAGAGGCAAAAGCAGAAACCCCTAATAAACCCATCCGATCTCATTAGACTTATTCACTGTCAGGAGAATAGCACGGGAAAGACCGGCCCCCATGATTCAATTGCCTCCCTGTGGATTCCTCCTAAAACACGTGGGAATCCTGAGAAATACAATTCAAGTTGAGATTTGGGTGGGAACACAGCCAAACCATATCAGGTCATACCACTTGTCTGCTTGAGATACTTCAAAGGCTTCCCATTGCCCTGAGGTTAACCTCTTTAACATACCTCAAAAGACTCTGCCTAAACTTACCTACTTCTCCAGGGTTTTCTCTATTCCTGAGCCCCTTGAGTTTATGGTGCCACCATGCTGAGCTTTCATTTTCTTGGCCACACCACCTTTCCATTTGCCTCTTGACCTTGGTACAGGCTCTTCCCTGACTCTTCATCTGCATAACTGCTCTTCATCCTTCAGAAATTAACATAAATGACTCTTTCAGAAACAGTGTCTCTGACATTTCACCTTAGATCCCCTGTTCTGTGCTCACAGAGTCCCCTGTGCTCTTTCTAGCATGACCCAGGGCTCCATTTAGTATCATTTCTTGTTTAACATCTGTCTTTCTCACTAGATGGTGGGGGGACTTTGAGAGCAGGACCCTTGTTTGTGTGTTCTCTGCAGAAACCTCAACATCCAGCACAACACCTAATGAATATGGGACAATCATGCATTGCTTACTAAATGGATGGATGAGTGAATGGATGGGTGGATGGATAGGTGGATAGGTGGATGGGTGGATGGGTGGGTAGATGGTGGATAGATGGGTGGGTGGCGTGTTCTGAGTATTTAAAGAAACAGAGATTGAGGACATAATGAGTCTATGCAGAATGTTGCTTCATTGGTAGATATATAACCTAATTATTGCCTGCTTTTATGCACGTGTCTCAATGTAGTCATCTGTTATTTACTGATCTACTTCTCCAGGGTACTGGAGACTACTGCTGAAAATCCTTCAAAATCTGTCTATGTGACAGTTGGTGTTTTCCTGCATGCAACTTTCAATCTCATTCCAGGAGACATTCATGCCCATGGTGAGAACCCATCAGCACCTCAACCTTAGGAGCCTTCTTGCCCAGTGGCCTTTACTAGCCTTTGCAGCACCTATCTCTAAGCCCTGTTCTTAGCCATCATTGTCTCCCAAAACTGAAGTGAATGCTCTGTAATGGGCTCTTCCTTTCAGCCCATCACTTTCTCTCCTGAATCACATTGCACCTACTGAGTCTTCTTTTAACTTCAGCAGTGGAAAGCGGGTGGATATATTCTGACTCCCATTCAATTACTTGTCTATGTTTCCTCTCAGTCTGTTTTATTACCTGTAAAAAAGAACATTATTGCCTTACTTCTTTGTTCTGAGTGGGGAATAAATTAGGGTGCATGTAACTGAAATATAGAAAGTTCTCTAAACATAGAGAACTTTCTACAAACATGTTCTACAAACATCTCTTTGTACCTGATGCTGCATTCAAGCCCTTCCCTCATTTGTAAACATACAAATAAATATAATAAAGACTTACTGGGTATATACTATCTGCCAGATATGGTGCTAAATTACTTTGCATTTCTTATATTTTGTCTTCACACCAATGCTGTTATGTGGATATTGTTCTTATTTGAAAGATAATAAAAATGATACTCCAAAAGATTAGGTAGGTGACACCTATCTTCCCTCCTAATCTTTCCAGTGGAGCAGCCTCCATGGGGGAATCTCTCACCTCTGACTCATTCCTCACCATGTAAGAGGGAGTGGCTTGCCTGAAAGTTGGATTTTGGGGAATTAACTGTACTTCTTAGCTCAATTTCTTCATTTCTCCTCCAGTTGGGATCTATCTCTTTACAGCAGAGCAGAGAGGGGAATATCACACACCAGGGCCTGCTGGGGGGTGGGGGCTAAGAGGTGGTTAGCAGGGAGTGGGGGTATTGGAGAGGGATAACATTAGAAGAAACTCCTAATGTAGATGACGGGTGGATGGATGAAGCAAACCACCATGTTACGTGTATACCTATGTAACAAACCTGCATGATCTGCACATGTACCCTATAACTTAAAGTATAATTAAGAAAGAAAAAGCATGTGTTTGTTAAAGGTTTCTAGAGTCCTAACATTGAATCTAGGAACCCAAGTCCATGTTCTTAGCCATAGGCAAGCACTGAGCCCTCTGCTGAGATGATGGGCCCCTCCCAGTCTCACAGTTTCCAGCCAACTGGAACCTCATGGCCATCAGTTGAAGCTGTGGAAATTCTCTCTGAGCCCCAGAGACCCCTTTTCCACGTGCAGCTTTGTGTGCCTGAGGAGGACATTATCCATGTGGGCATCACTTCATTCAGAGTGGATCTCGATGGAAAACATATGGAGGTTTCACAGTGGCATGGTAGAAATCCACTGAAGATTGCTACTGTGTGCCTCCTGGGGCAGTAATATTTCTATGCTGAGATCCCTACTGTTAATCATGACCCAAGAATGAAGCTGTGACAGCCCATCTGTGTCCATTTGAAGAGTTACTTCTCCACACCAAAGTGCTCGGTCCATTCTTATCCAGTTGTTAAAGTTCAAATTACTGAGCTTCCTCCCTTTTTCCTTCTTCTGGACTTAGTGCTGTGCTTAGACTTTAGAAGTTTTAGTTTATTCAGATCTATTTCTTCTGTGCTTAGCATACACTAGCGGTTCATGGCTTCACCTTTGGGAATGGCATAGAATGATAGGAAAAGCTAATCTTTCCTTATAGGATGGTGTGCCAGGGCTGAAGTAGGTGCTTTCCATATGGTTAACTGCTCCATTCTCACAACAATCCTGTAAATTAGGTCTTATCATTCTGCAAATGATGGCACAGACAGCTGCATCTGGTTGTCCCAAATCAAACAGCTAGTTCATGGCATAGTCAAGATAAGAACCCATTTGCTCTTTCTCCAGAGTCCATGCTCTCAACCCCTGCACTGTTCGCCTCATCCAAGAGGGAGCTGGAGCTGTTGGTGAAACCTCTTGCAGTGGTGGGCAGAGGGAAGATCTTGGTGGCTAAGTCCGAGCTCCAGAGCTGTCACTTCCTCATTGGGTGGCTTGGGGCAGCTTTTAGCTTCAGTTTCTACATATTCAAAGTATATGTTCAATTAACAACCCTCCATGGAGCCCTCTGATATGCTGGGCACTCTTCTAGGCTGTCGAGATTGGGTGGTGAACAAGACATACAATGTCCCTGTCCTTACAAAATGCAGCCTAGTGAGGGGAGAGAGCCAAAAAGCAAGAAAATACAGAGGGGAACACCACACACCAGGGCCTGCTGAGGGGTGGGGTTTGAGGGAAGGGAAGTTAGAGGACAGGTCAATAGGTGCAGCAAACATGGCACACATATACCTATGTAACAATATGGCACACATATACCTATGTAACAAACCTGTACCTTCTGCACATGTTTCCTGTACTTTCTTTTAGAAGAAATAAAGAAAAAAAGAAATGCATGAACAGAACCATTCCAGGTGAGAAACTAAATAGGCTGGATAACAAAAGGTAACCTGGGGGAGGAGGCAGGCCCTTCGATTGTTGGTCAGTGGGGCCTGTCTAGTTGGCACCATTTGAATAGAGACCTGAGTGAGGAGGAGGAGCCAGCTCTGGGAAACCCAGCTGAGGAATTCAGCAAGAGGTGCCTGTGGCTGCTGTAACAAGTTACCACAAATGTAGTGGCTTGAAGGAACACGGACTTAGGCTTTTACAGTTCTGGAGGCCAGAAGTCCAGAATCAGTGTCACTGGGCTGAAGTCCAGGTGTCAGCAGGGCAGCGCTGCCTCTGGAAGCTCTAGTGGGGATTGGCTCCCTTGCCACTCCAGCTTTCAAGTCAGACTTCTTGGTTTTCATCTCATTCCTCCACCTTCAAAGCCAGTAGCAGAGCACTATCACATTTTTCTCTGCGTCTTTCATGTTGCCTCCTTTTCACCACGTCAGATCTCCCTCTGCCTCCCTCTTATAGGGGTACTTGTGATTGTATTTAGGACTCACTGGACAATCCAGGATAATTTACCCATTGCAAGATCTTAAACGTATTTGCAGAGTTCCTTTTGCCATGGAAGGTAACAGCCACAGGTTCCAGGGCTTATGGCCTGGATATCTTTGGGAGTCATTATTCAGCCCATCAGCTTCTAGAGAGAGGGTACAGCCCACCTAAAGGGTACAGTCCACTCTGATAATGATGCCTGTCCAGTGGGCTGTGGTGAGGATTATGTGAGGTGGGTTTGAGCCTAGAAGGTTGCTGGTCATAAAGTAAGTCCCCCGAAATATTAGGTCTCATAATTAGTACTTGGAGGAAACTTGGAAGGTAAGAGGAGCCATGCAGCTCCTCGAGGAGAGGTAGAAAGGCTGAGGGTCAGAGGAATAAAAGAGGGCCTGGGGTTTGAGCAGTGGCCCTAGGCATGGTGATATAGTTTGGCTGTGTCACTCAAATCTCATCTTGAATTGTTGTCATCACAATCCCATGTTTCATGGGAGGAACCCAGTGGGAGGTAATTGAATCACAGTAGGGGTCCTTCCTGGGCTGTGTTCATGATAGTGAATAAGTCTCATGAGATCTGATGGTTTTAACAACAGGAGTTTCCCTGCACAAGGTGTCTCTCTTCGCCTGCCACCATCCATGTAAGATGTGACTTGCTCCTCATTCCTTTCCGCCATGATTGTGAGGCCTCCCAGCCATGTGGAGACTGTGAGTCAATTAAACCTCTTTTTTTATTCCAATCTCTGGTCTGTCCTTATCAGTAATATGAAAACAGACTCATACACATGGGGTTACTTCATGGAGCCCCAGCAAGAGTCAAAGGCATTAGCACTTGTCCCACAACCTCCATCAGGTGGTCAGTACTGCAGGAGAATGGCTGGCCCACCAGCTTCCTGGGGACTGGGAGGTTTATCCCTCTCAGGAGAGCAGAGCAGGGGAGGCAACAGCTCTGCCCTGCCTGTGGGCCTTCCCTGGGCTTGCAGAGGACAGGAACACAGGTTCCTCTGCTTGGCTTGAGTGCTAACTGGTTCCTGGTGAGGTCAAGAAAGCAGATGGGAGGCTTGAGAGGCTGAGACTGACATGGATTCTGGCTGTGGCTGTGGTTTTGACCTTCTTGGGGTCTCTGTGTTCAGTATTCCAGCTTACAGGTGAGGAAACATCTGCAGACATGCTATAAGTCCAGGGCTGAAAAAGAGATGGTGCATTTCACCACCTCTTGCCTGGGCTGCTTGGCTATGGTCCTGAGTACCCTCATAGGTGATGAGACAGTAGGTATGAGTTGGTCAAGGTGAAAGGATTCCTTTTCATGTCTGTCCTTGGTTTGGCTTTCTGGTCCCCATCTGTGAACATAAACCAGAGAGCCAAGGACAGGCTTAGTGGAGACTCTGAGCCCAGAAGGTCTGTGGAATCAAATCCCAGAGACTTCCTGTGTCTCCCTGGGCGGGGGGGGGGGGGGTCTCACCTCAAGACTGCTCAGGGAGGGCAGCCAAACAGGGAGGGAACTGCCCCGGTCTCATGGCCCCAGGCAAAAGCTGTCCAAGATGGCGGAGGTATGGGGAATTCAAATGGATGACTCACTGTGAGGGACATGACAGAAGAGTTAACCTTGGATAAGTATGTTTTAGTTTTTTAAAAATGGAACCCAGTGAGAGGTTCCATGGAGATTGCACCCCACATGTTGAGGGAAAAACAGAAGCAGCAAGGCTCTGATCAAAATTCTGACTTTTCAAGGGCCAGGGGCACAAAGGGAGAAACTGGTTTGCATGGAACCTACTGAGCCGTGTGGTTAGGGCTTGGCTCTTGAAATTAGATGGACTTGAATTTGAATCTTGGCTCTACTGCTGTTGGCTATGGAGCCATGGGGCAGTGATAGAACTTCTTCATGCCACAATTTCATCTCATGTAAAATGGGGTAATGTTGCTTACGGGTAGCTGTGAGGATTTAGCGAGGTAATACATACACTGCCCCAGGCATATATTGATATAAGTAAATACGTTGCCTGTGGCTGCCATAACAAATTATCACAAACCGAGCGGCTCAAAAATAGCAGAAACGTGTTCTGTCACAGTTCTGGAGGCTGGTAAGTGTGAAATCAGGGCTTTAAGGAGGAATCCTTTCTTGCCTCTTCCTAGCCTCCAAAGGGTACTTGGCAGTGCTTGCTGTAGCTGTGTCACTTGGATTCCTGCCTCTGCACCACACGGCCTTCTTCCTTATGTGATTGCGTGTCTCAAAATTGCTCTCTGTCCTAAAGACACCACCCTAATCTAATGTGACCTCATCTTAACTTAATTGCATATGCAAAAACGCTGTATATAAAGAAGGAAATATTCACAGAAACTGGGGGCTAGAATGTCAACATCTCTTTTTGGCGGACACTATTCGACCGACAACAGTAAGTGCTTAGTAAAAGGTGGTTTTTACTGGTGTAATCATGGTATTTTTCCACATGAGCCAGATAGAAAGTGTCAACTTTTATGGAGGAAACTGCTATAGTTCCATATTAAAACCACAGGGGAAAACCAAGTCCGTTTGTTTCTTTAATGTCAGTTGCACAATTCAAGCTGAATTCATCTGAAAAGGTCGCCTACCAGTCACATATAGCACAAAGCAATTCTGAAGTCTTGGAGAGATTCTGTGAGCTCTGAAAGGAGCAAGCTCAGGTCAGGTTGGCAGCTTCTTGTGGATGACATTCTAGCCTAAGCCAATATATCTCCAAGTTGTTACTTCTACATCTATCTCACTCTCTGTTCTGAATCATCATGGATCTGCTAATTACCTCAATTCGTTAAATGTTCCTTGGGTGCCTACTAATGCAGCAGCAAAAGTGGGTGTCTCTTAGGCCAAGGTTTCTTGGCTTCAGGACTAATGATATTTTGGACTGGGGAATTATTTGTTGTAAGGGGCTGTCCTGTGCATTGAGTCGGTTTAACAGCATCCCTGATCTCTACCCACTAGATGCCACTAGGAAACCCCAACTGCGACAACCAAAAATGTCTTCAGGCACTGCCAAGTATTCTCTGGGTTGCAAAATCACTCTCAACAGAGAACCACTGAATCAGGGTAAGCAAACAAGTTACCAGGTATTGATGATAATAGGTGGGGGTTGTTGAGGTGAGATAAACAGCAAGATATTAGGGTTGTCCTTTTACTATTCCTCAAATTTAACATCACACTTTTGAAGGCAGACACAACCAACCCCACTGACTAGATACTATATTCTTTGCTGTGAAGAACTCTAATTCATGATATAGTTAAGAAATTTTCCATTCATTCGTTCTCCTCATCCTTGATCCAATTCATATTCATTGGGTACCGTCGATGTTCCAGGCACTGTATTTTGGTACCTGCAAGTATCTGGAGGTACTGTATCTCAAGGTGTTGGAAATATGGATACACTGACTATGCCAGGCATGGTGGCTCATGCCTATAGTCCCAGCATTTTGGGAGGTCGAAGCGGGTAGATTACCTAAGAACAGGAGTTTGAGATCAACCAGGTCAACATAGTGAAACCTCATTTTCAACAACAATACAAAAAACTAGCCTGGTATGATGGCACATCCCTGTAGTCCCAGCTACTCAGGAGGCTGAGGCACGAGAATCACTTAAATCTAGGAGGCAGAGGTTGCAGTGAACCGAGATTGTGCCACTGCACTCCAGCCTGGGTGACAGAGTGAAATTCCATCTCAGAAAAAAAGGGGGGGGGACTAATACACTGATTGTACAAGGCAAGGTTCTGAGATCCAAGAACTGTCTGGTAGAAGAAACCAGAATGCCCCAAGAAGCCATATGGCATGTTAAAAATAGCTGATGGTGTGTGTGGAAGATCCAAGCATTATAGGGAAAGAATTATAGACTTGGATTGATGAGGTGGGAGGAGAAGGGACATTTTCACAGCTAATACATCACTGAGGAAGGTTTTAAGAAGTAGTAAGCCAGTTTGAGGAGAGAGAGGGAAAATTCTAGATTAAAGGAGCAGTCAAAAAGAAAGAAGGGAAGTCTGAAGCATCACAGTGTATTAGTGGAACCACAGGCAAAGAAAATATTTTCATCCAATTACCAGAAGCTACCGACCAACTAAAGCAGGCCTCGTTCAAGCTGAAGATGTGCTCCTTTTAGACATAAGAGTGATTTATTTATTATTTTATTTTACTCTCAACATTGAATAATCTGAAAATTTTAAGATTAAGATTTTAATATTATTGTAAAGAAAAGAAAGATCTGATTAATGAATGGGATTATTGATCAGAGAGGAAACCCTTAGTGGGAATGTATGTCAGAGGAGAGCAAGGTATTAAAGTGACTTAACATAGTTAAATTAGCAAGTTCTTCAAGAAAGGGAGAAGCAAAATGGGGAGAAAAAAATGACAAAAGAGAGAAATAATTTGGCTGCTTTTGACCACAGTGAGGAGAAACTGGCTAGGTGGAAGGTGTTAGTTTTAATGAAGGATGAAACTGCCTAAACATTTTTCTTATTAGTTCTGACAATGGATACCCAAGTATGACACTGTCATGAAGAAACTGCACACAAATGCAGCAAGCAGCAACTAGACACACAACCCATCTAGTAGTAGGGATCTCAGCAGAGTTTATGCCAAAGCTAAAGAATGAGGTCAAAATATAAATAATTTGAATTGTCAGTAGGCACATGAACTTGAGCCTCCTTGCTAGAGATAGAATTTTGAACTGTTTGTATACTTGTTTCTCCCACTGACTTATTATAGTGAAGATAATAATTTAGTTGCACTTTCAACTTGTGGTTTCTATTTTATTCACCAGCAATGCATTCTGGAAGCAACACGTACTGGTAAATTCAGCTCACTCACCTAGTGCCCTGTAAAAATTAGTTTGATATTAGCACCTTTGTAGTTGCCTGCTCCTTAAAGTAATCTCCATGCCCTCACCATCAACTAGAGAAAGGAAAGGTGATTAGAAAAGAGTGTCAGCTATTTGGTTCAGCGAGCAGGTAGATAAGATGGCTCCGTAGGGACCCCTGTAATCGAGCTCAACTGACCCACACTGAGGGACGTGTGGCTGAACAGAACTGAGCCAGTGTGAACTGTAAGACTGTTAGTAGAGGACTGAGTTTCTCAAAGGGATGCTGTTTCTGGGCCAGTATTCAATTTATTACAGGGTCAGGTTGGCAAATACATATGACCCTTCTGTGTCCCTGGAGGAAGCTGGATATGAGTTCTGGTTGGTGGGGTAAGAGATGAAATGCACAGGGGAGGAGAAAAGTGATAAATTCTGTTGGGTTTCCTTAGATGCAGAGCCTGAGACAAGATTTCAGTTGCAAGTAGTTTACTTGGGAGGTGATCCCAAGAAATTCCTGTAGAGAAGATGAAAAGTGGGACTAGCAGGGAAGGAAGCCAATTCAGCATGCATGAATGAGCAGGTTACTTCTACATATAACTGGAGCTCAATCCCACAAAGACCTCTGAGATACAGTGTAGAACATGCTGTTTTTATTCAAGAACTGTATTTAGACTGGGCACTGTGGCTCATGCCTATAATCCTAGCACTTTGGGAGGCAGAGGCAGGCTGATCACTTGAGGTCAGGAGTTCAAGACCAGCCTAGTCAACATGGTGATACCCTATCTCTATTAAAAATTACCCTGGAGTGATGGTGGGTGCCTGGGAGGCTCAGGCAGAAGAATTGCTTAAACCTGGGAGGCAGAGGTTGGAGTAAGTCAAGATCATGCCACTGCACTCCAGCCTGAGCAACAGAGTGAGACTGCATCTTTTTTTTTTTTTTATTGCATTTTAGTTTTGGGGTACATGTGAAGAACATGCAAGATTGTTGCATAGGTACACACATGGCAGTGTGATTTGCTGCCTTCCTCCCCATCACCTATATCTGGCTTTTCTCCCCATGGTATCTCTCCCCAACTCCTCACCCCCCGCTGTCCCTCCCCGATTTACCCCTGACAAACCCAGTGTGTGATGCTCCCCTCCCTGTGCCCATGTGTTCTCCTTGTTCAACACCCACCTATGAGTGAGAACATGCGGTGTTTGATTTTCTGTTCTTGCATCAGTTTGCTGAGAATGATAGTTTCCAGGTTCATCCATGACCCTACAAAGGACACGAACTCATCGTTTCTTATGGCTGCATAGTATTCCATGGTGTATATGTGCCACATTTTCCCTGTCCAGTCTATCATCAATGGGCATTTGGGTTGGTTCCAGGTCTTTGCTATTGTAAACAGTGCTGCAATG